>CAJHQQ010001737.1:0-84237 GCA_905132885.1 Moricandia moricandioides
AACTTCAGTTTGATGAGTATCGATTCTTTGTACAGTCAACAGTCTCGCGGTAGTAACACGACCCTATTATAAATGAAAAACATTAGAGACTGAGTTATGACATCTATTTAGGCTGACTTATCATTGATACGGCTTACTTATGAAATCTATTTAGGCTGACTTACTAAATGAAACGGCTGAGTTATGATATCTACTTAGGCTGACTTACTAAATGAAACGGCTGACTTATGATATCTACTTAGGCTGACTTACTAAATGAAACGGTGACTTATGATATCTACTTAGGCTGACTTACTAAATGAAACGGCTGACTTATTTAATAAGTACGACTGATTTACAAGTAGTAGTTTCTCTACAGCACGTGTAAGCCTGGTTCGCTGCGATTCAGCATCCTCTCTCCGTTCAGCAAACCATCTGGTCATCATAACCCGTATCGATTCTAGTAGTCGAACAATGTTAAGACCTCTAGCATTTGATAATGCTCTATTCATTGATTCCGCTATGTTCGTAGTCATCAAATTGTACCTTTCGCCTGGGAAATGAACACGCGCCCACAGTTTGACATCGGCTCTTTGGAGGTACCCATGAAGCTCAGGATTAATAGCTTCAATCTCCTCGAACATTTCATTAAAGTCAGGCATCCTGAAACATCTTGCCGCTTTCTTCACCAGACGAAATACATCTTTCCCTTTGTACCGTCCCAAAATGTTCTTATATAAATGGTACGTGCAAATTCCTCGAGAAGCCAACGGATACACATTTCGAATAGCCTTCCCAATCGAGTTATGCCTATCTGAGATTATCGCAAGACCCTTGTCGTCAGGAATCAAAACTTTTAGTTGCGTAAAAAACCAGTTCCACGAATCGTCATTTTCTGTATCAACCACAGCGAAGGCGATTGGAAAAATTTGAAAGTTTCCATCCTGAGCTAGTGCTGTTAGAAGCGTCCCTTTGTATTTGCCATTAAGAAACGTACCATCGACAACCACAACTTTGCGCATGAAAGGAAACCCATTTATGCTCGCGCCAAACGCAAGGAACACATACAAGAATCTTCCAAACTCATCGATTTGAAGACGAGTTATTGTATCAGGATTTGCTCTTCTAATCATGAATAAGTAAGAAGAGAAGTTTTCAAAACCACTCTCAGGTGTTCCCATATCGATTTCCCTTGCAAATTTCAGAGTCCTATATGATTTCCAATAATCCATCTGCCCAAATGAATACAAATAATAACTCAGCCCAATCACTTAAGTAACTCAGCTTGAACGTATAAATAACTCAATCGTATACTTAAATAACTCAGCTGTAACGTAATACATAACCAGCCATATACTTAACTAATTTAGCCGAAACGTTGAAGTTTAAATAAACCAGCCAGATAATTCAACTAACTCAGCCACATCGTTCGATGTTTATATAACGTCAGCCTATCACTTAACTAGCACAGCCGGACGTTAATATAAGTCAGCCACAAAGTGTAGATATAACTCAGCTGTAACGCTGATATAAGTCAGCCATACTACAACAATTACCTTGAGACCGAACTGTTTATTGAGAGCTATTCCCACACTCGTAGGTCGAACGGCCGGACCAACGTCGCCGAGAAAGTTTCTGTACAATTCTCCTAAAATATCTGGTGTTGCTTGTCGAGATCGATTAGAACGCTCAGTTACAGAACATGTATGTTCCGAATCGTAAATACGAACATAGAATGTCGGGGAATCCCCTTGTGTTGAAGCACGAACTCTCCAGAGACATCCACCAACCCAACATTTAACAATGAGTAAATCTGGATTGGATACTTCCACATCAAAATCAAATTGATCTCTCACTGTAAGAAGTTTCAGTCGTCTTTCCAACTCAGCTTTACTCTGGTATCGTTGCCCAACAGCAAGGTTTAGCGAAGACATCTCCAACCTTAGAACCTCTGAATCCCCCTTAGATCCGGTCCAATTGTAAGAAGTTTCAGTCGACTGAGATCTCTTTTTAGGCGGTAGTGTCGGTGAATCTTCGTCTTGTGCTGGAGACTCACCATATGAGCTAAAGTTATCATCTTCGGATGACGCACCATCTGAGTCGTCGAACATATCAAATCGGCTATCAAATTCACTGTCTTCTTCATCCTTCTTCATCTTCTCCAACATCTTTCTGTTTTTCTCCGTCCAAGATATTAGAGAAGGTATTCTCATTGTCGTTCTGTTCCTCCTCCAAACTAAAACCATCGTTTCTAGATTCAACTTCTGAGACTTCTGCTTCTGAGCTGAAACTGTATAATATATTACTCTTCTCTCCCGCTCCGTCTTTCCGGCTGATCTCATCATCCTCGTTCTCTGTAATCTCTACACAGAGACGTAATCTTTCGGTTTTCCTTAGGCTTAAAAATATTTGCAATTGACGAGTATTGGAGATGTAAACTGGTGGCGTGTCGTGAGCCATTGTTTTCAAAGCTTTATTCGAAAACTGGTAGCTTAGCTGAATCTGATGGCTCGACTCATTCAATCCGTAATCACCGAGTACTGACTTTGCGAATTCGTCGTGTGTTGTATTCTCATCTGCATGCAGAACAATACATCCTCTACTGTCGGGTGTGAATACATATCTGTTTTTCTTAATCCACTTACCTGAAACAATAATTACTGGATCCATAAGATTTTAGAGAAAGAGAAGAAGGTGAAGAACAGATAGTGGCGTCTGTAACATAAACCCTAATTTCGTTGTTGTAGTTAGTAATGACATGGAAAATAAAAGCTGACATGGATGATGACATGGAAAATCAGTAATTCAGCCACCAAACAAACATTTAAGTCAGCCACAATAAGTCAGCCACTTAATACACCGTAAGTCAGTCAAAACGTGAATACTATTTTAGTAATTAACTTTTTGTTAACAATCAGCCATAACAAAGATGAAACGCAAGAAGTCAGCTCTATCGTTAAATAAACCAGCCGGCAAATGAATGTTATTCTAGTAATTAATCTTTCGCTAAAAAGTCAGCCGTAAATCAGCTGAGTTTACTGTTACTCCACTTTACTACGGCTGATTAAATATAACTCAGCTGTAAAAACATCTCATAACTCGGCCGGTCGACGATCAATTAACCAGCCGCGATGGTTAACTCAGCCGTATGGTAACTAGAACTCAGTCGGATTTTCCAGGAACCAGCCTAAGGATGTATAAGTCAGTCGTAATATCTAAACGTAACTCAGCCGTTATCACATAAACCAGCCAGATTTTTTTAAGTCAGCCGTAACCATCGACTGAGTTATGTACGTAACTCAGCTTATTTCTCATAAGTCAGCTAGATTAGTTAAGTCTGCCGCAACGCACCTATATCTCAGCCGTAACGAAGTTTATATCGTATTGCGGCTGAGTTTTTTG
This sequence comes from Moricandia moricandioides, assembly GCA_905132885.1. Lineage (NCBI taxonomy): Eukaryota > Viridiplantae > Streptophyta > Magnoliopsida > Brassicales > Brassicaceae > Moricandia > Moricandia moricandioides. Next base: position 3,382 of record CAJHQQ010001737.1, read on the forward strand.
CCGCATTCTTACGTGGACCCGATTTTTTGCCTACGTGGCACAAAAAAGTAATGGCATTCTTGTAAATATGTTTTTTCTCACAACATAAAAAAAGGGCACGCTGGGTATTAAAAAAAAGGTAGTAATAAAAAAAAGTTTTGTATGGTTGTGATAATAATTAATAAAATTCATACTAGTTGAGTTAACTTCCCTTAGGAAAAAGCTTAGAAGTGTTTCCTTTTTGCTTGAATCTTTTTCCTTTTGCTTGAATCGATTTCCTTTTCTAGCCGATTTCCTTTTCACTTTTGTCTTGCATTGTAAGCTTGTTTGCTTTTCCTTTTTGCTTGTTTTCTTTTTCCTTTTTGCTTGTCTTGTTCCCTAGAAACCTTTTACTGGTTATTTTGGTTACCTTTGCGTGCAGGAAGCATGGAAGCCGAGTCTGAAGAAGAAGCTTCACTCGCCAGGAAGGACAAGTATCTCATGGAGGCTATGTCGGCTCAACTTAACCAAAACATGGTAGCAACCATGACCGAGATGATGAGGACCAACCTCAATGACATCAGGAGAGAGCTTAGAGAAGACATCAGGAGAGCTACTAGTCAAGCACCAAACAGAGAGACTAGGAGAGAAAGAGAGAGGAGAGAGGAGAGACCTCATGCAACTCGCCAAGAGCATGAAGGTTATGAGGAGACTGACAATGAGTATGAGCACCTCAGTTCATCCTCAAGAAGACATAGGCGTGTCCAAAAGAGAAGGATGAACCAGGGAGATGAGCTTGCTGGTTTGAAGATCAAGATACCCCCATTCCATGGCAAGGCTGATCCGGATGCCTACCTTGAGTGGGAGAAGAAGATTGAAAGTCTTGATGGAAAGGAACCAATCTGTTACAGCAAGGAGAAAGAAGTCTCTAAGCCATTTAAAGAAGATAAACCATTCTGTTTATTCAGTGACAAGGTTAAGGAGGCATTGTTACAAGTAATGATGGGTGTGGAGAAGCAAATCAAACGGACCAACACAGCACGTCCATCCATTGAAACACAGCATCAAGAACCAGAACCGGTTGCGCCTACCCAAGAAGATCAAGACAAAGTAACCTCACATATCTTTCATAAAGAAGAGCAGCCTGTTCAGAACGTCATGGTCCCTTTAACACAACACATAGTAGCAGAGAAGACACCCAAGGAACCTCAGAGAGCTCATAGAATGAATCAACTAATTGTCTTTGATCCATGTGATTTCCAAAGGACCTTCTTAGGTACTTTTCTGTTCACTCCTTTTGTTTGGTACAAGAAAGGAGAAGTGGAACTATCAAGACACGACTTGGATATGAGACATCTTGTATTTGAGCCTGGAGGAGAGGTCTGGAATCAGAAGAACAAGATCAAACAGATTAAGAAGAGTTCAGCCGCACCAACATTTGATTTTGTAGATTTCTCATCCTTTGAAGATAAGGGGTTGCACGTCTCAGCTCAGCAAGAGTTTCACTATGAAACCAACTGGAGAATGAAGCCAATTCAGTCACGGATCCAACAAACCAGACAACGCAGAAAATGGCCTTCTGATCATCAAGATATTGCTAGTTTTGCAAAACATGCCGGTTTGGATCTTTCCCAAGAGGAACTTATGTCTGATTGTGCTGGAAGGTTACAGACCTACTCGTGGAGACCTGGAGAATATTTCCACAAGATTATCACCCTTGGAGAGGGCTCTGTTCGTGCTAGAACAAGTTGGGGTCATAAGGAGTTTGAAGTTGATCAAAAGGACTTGCATCTTGACCATATCAAGATATGGAAGCCACCAGATATGCAGCAACTTCAGTACCAATGGAAAGATTATCAAAATGTAAATGGAGATGAAGAATTCACTAGAGTCAATGGTGAAGTGATTACTGGAGCAGGAGAAGAACTCATGTTTTCTTCTCAAATCAAAGAGAAACCACCAGATAAACTTAGTCTACAACCATCTCCAAAGAAACCAACCCGGGGTAACTATCTAAACTCAAAGAAAAACATGAAACCTGATTTGCTTGCTGTGGGTACAGGTCAAACTGTTTTGAGATCTACCATTTTCGAAAGGAGAAGCTATGATAATGATCAGAGTATCAATAATGGGTTGTTGGCTAAGTTGAAGATGCAACCATCAAACCTTGGAAACTGTCTAGCCGCCAGCCTTGACATAGGGACAGTCCGAGGGTCATATCTCAACAACCACAAGGAGTTAACCATCAAACTTGACTGCCATGGAAACTTAACTCATCAGGGTCTCACGTCAATTTGGAATCAAGTCCAAACCTTCTCAGATGAAAGAGTTATGGGTTCTACAAATCGGGTGATCCTGTATTGGCTATCTTTGAAGTTTTCTGAGTTTAAAACATCCCAATCCTATGTATGGCGACCAGGTGAGCATGCTAAGGTAAGTGATCATGTTTTCAAGAGTTCTTTTATCAATTACACAGATATGATGCACTTGTTTTTGTCAAAAGAGCCATGTGCAGATTATGATGAAGCTTGGAAGCATACAAGAAGAAAGAACAAGCATGTGGAAGACAAGCGGTTCAAGCCACCTGATTTGGATCAGGATAAGCACCAAGACGTCACTGACTTCATCCTCATCAAAGAAGCACCACCAGAAGCAGCACACAAGCCAAAACCGAGCAAAAACCAATTTGGGATAAGATTACTACTCTTTGATAAACTTTCATGTGCTAACTTGCTTTGTTTCAACATGTCAGGTTTAAGTAATGAATCAGGAACTAAATGGATTAGTGCCTTCTACATATCCAAACCAGTCAGCAATAATGCCTATCAAAGAGGCTTGCAAGGTAAGTGTAATCTGATTTTAAACTTCAATGTTACTGACTTGGTCCCCTCTATTGTAGGTAAAACAGATTTGAGGACAAATCTTTTTGAAGAGGGAGGGGATGATGTGATCATGGAAAGCACCAAAGAATGGAAGCATGAACCTGAACCTGAAGAGCTTGAGGATGCAACATTTAAGAGTGCATTTGATGTGATCAAGGACCGGATCACTAAGGAGAACAAGGAGAGTCTAGATGAGCCACATGAAGCCACATTGCACCAACAACTTGGTGATGATGCTCTAGCCATTCCTGAAGGTCCCATGACTCGTTCCAGAGTCAAGAAGCTTAAGGAGAATGTTGTTGGATTACTCACTTCACATCCACAACAAGAAGTTATTGGACAAGGTTTGATCCGAGATGTCTTGATCACCATTCAAGCCATCTCTACACCAAACTGAGTTAGTGTCTAGGCAAGACATGGGGTGCGTGCTCTTTTCCTTGCTTTTGGTTTTGTCCCACGAGGTTTTCCAGGAGGAAGGTTTTTAACGAGGCCACAACTTGTCTACACATCACCTAAGTGCTATTCTCGGTCCAAGACTATAGAAGTTTACATTTTTATTTCATTCCATTTAAAAGCTTATGTTAAACTCTAAGTTTCCTTTTCTTGATCATTGTCGAAACCCTAGAGGATTTGTCTCTGGTTTCTTATTTAAAGGGTTCTCTACACCCTCATGTAATCATCCAACCTTTTCAATACAAGTATTATTCATCTTATACGGCTCTCTCTCTCTAAAAGAAGTGTGCCGAGTTCTGGTGTGTCATATCCAGAGTCTAAGGGTGTTTAGTTTGGTGTGTCATATCCAAATCATTCATCTAGGAGTATCAAGAGATCATTCATCCCTCTTGTGTCACCATTCAATCCACACGCCTTGAAGAACTTGAGTCTCTGATTCGTTCTTGCAAGGATCTATCCATTCCCATCAACCAAAGAGCATCCTAGGGACGCATCAGTTGAGATCTCTGGAATCCTTCTCCATTTATGGACTGTTAAGAATCTGACAAAGATTGGTGATAAGCTCGGACACAATGATACTATGGAGCTCTCAGAGGGAAGGCTGCTCATTGATGTGGATACGAGGAAGCCATTGATTTTCAAAAAGAAAGTTAACTCACCAGAAGGAGATGAGGTCTGGATCCATTTCACATATGACAAACTGTGTAAACATTTCAAGTGTTGTGGGTTTCTATCTCATGAAGAATCTCTATGCTCAAAAAAACAAGAAGATGAACGAGTGAAAACAAAGGAGTCCGATGTTTTCTCTCGGGTTCAATTGCCTCAGGAATCACAATCCCGTCAACCTTTGTTGAGGGATGCACATGGACGTGATCGTTATCACGACCGTTATGATCGCAATGTCAGCTTGCGTCAGGAACTGCGACCAACAAAGTATGAGAATGCTCAGAATGCTTACAATGCTCATGCAGGATTCGAGGCTCCATCACGTGGTCATGGAAATGAAAGGTACAGTCATAGAGAAGACCGGAATAAATGGAACCGCCCTAGCTCTCGACAGAGCTATCGTTATGCTCCGTATGAGCATAAAAAGCCTCTCACATGGCGTGAAAAGAATAGATATGTGGAGACGGATAGTGTTGAACATGAATCATCAAACCAAATTTTTTTACCTTCCTCATCTATTATCAATGATCAATCAGAGCTGATACATGAGGTACGCTCTAGTGGGAAGAGGTTAGCAAGCACTATTATCACACCCTCTCGTGATACCTCTACTAAAGACGACAACGTAACCTTTCATGAGAAGGATATAGCACGGGCCATTGACTTCTCTCCAACGGCAAATGTTTTGTCTAATGATCAAGAAGATGGTCAAATTATTGGAGCTTTACAAGATATGGATATTGAAGATGCGGCAATTATTGGACGCCCACATCAAGATGCATGGATGGAATGTGAAGTTCAATGTGATGACTTACTTGGAGAGGAGTTAAAGGCATTAGAGGATGCGTCCTCTTCTCGTCAAGCTCACAAAGAAAAAAACAGAGTCTTTCAAGAGTCTAAAAGTCAAGAGAACAACCTCAAGCAAAGGTATCTCACGTTCAAGAGTCCCACTTGGTCTATCAATAAAAAAGGCAGAATTCTTACGCCGGGGATCTCCAAGAAAGAAACATGCGGTTATGATTGGTTACCTCCTTCCAGGGAAACTGAAGCACATGATCATACACGTATCAGTAGTTTGACGAAAGCTAGAGGAAGTTCTAGGCATGGTAATGGTTTGGAGGGGTCCAAAACAACCTCCTGTCATCATCCATGAGGACACTCAGTTGGAACTGTCGAGGTATTGGAAGCAACCTCACAGTTCGACGCCTTACGGAGATGTGTCAGAAGCATTGCACATGACTTGTGTTTCTTTCTGAGACGAAGAATAGGAGGCTGATGTTGCAAAACATTCAGGCCGACTTAGGATTTGATCATTTGTTTACCGTTGAGCCACTTGGTCTCAGCGGAGGTTTAGCTCTTTTTTCTATGGATGAATTTCAAGTTAATGTTTTGTTTTTGAATAACAAAATGATTGACATTGAGGCAGTCATTGATGGAATAAAAGTATTTATGATGTTTGTTTATGGAGACCTTGTGCTTGAACGAAGAGATCATGTTTGGGAACGTCTTACTCGTTTCTCAACAACTAGAAATGAGCCATGGTTTATGATATGAGATTTTAATGAAATAACTGGTCATAGTGAAAAGGAGGGAGGGAGACAACGTCCTGATAGCTCGTTCCTACCTTTTAGACAAATGCTAAGTGATTGTGGGATGTTGGAATTCCCATTTACTGGAAATATGTTATCATGGGTCGGAAAGAGAGCAGGGCATACAACTGTTAGATGTCGTTTGGACAGAGCAGTCCGGAATGAGGATTGACATGAAAAATTTCCTCACTCAGCTGTGAAATATATGAGGTTATTATGGGGATCGGATAATCGTCCGATTCTAGCGAAAAGTCTCACAAAGCCAATGAGGAGATCAAAGATGTTCAAATTTGATAAAAGATGGCTGGGTAATGAGGATTTGAAGCAGATCATTCTTGCGGGACGGAAATCCCCTGATCTTCCCCTGGATGCAAATATTATGGATCATATTGTGAGTTGCCGTAAGGCCTTGAGTCAATGGAGGAGACAACACAACTTTAACTCAGACCTGCTAGTTGAGAAACTTAAAGAGAAGGTGGACGGATTATATTCGAATGATAACGCACCGACTGAGGAAATAGCGGAAGCTTTGAAAGAGCTTTCTGATGCTCTTAAGGCAGAGGAGATGTTCTGGAAGCAAAAATGTCGAGTGTTCTGGCTAAGAGAAGGAGATAGGAATACAAAAAAATTTCATGCCTTGACGAAGCAAACGAGGGCGAGAAATAAAATTACACAGCTTTTAGATGAGAATGAGAATGCTGTTGAGGATGAGGAAGGACTAGTGGCCATTGCTACTAGTTATCTTAGACAAGTTTTTGAGTCATCTAATCCAGAAGATATAGCAGATGCGTTGTCTGAGGTTTCAACAACGATTACAGCGCAAATAAATAATGAGCTTATAGCTCCGGTTACAAAATGGGAGGTTAAATTAGTATTTTTCGCTATGCATCCAGAGAAAGCTCTGGGACCAGATGGGATGACAGCATTATTTTATCAAAAATTCTGGGATATTGTAAAGGAAGATTTAACTCATATGGCTAACCAATTCCTTTTAGATGGGACAATGGCAAGCGGATTGAATGATACCAATATATGTCTCATTCCAAAGACAACAAGGCCCAATGAGATGTCCCAATTCCGGCCAATTAGCTTGTGTAATGTGAGTTACAAGATAATCTCTAAGGTCTTATGCCAGCGATTAAAGAAAGTTCTACCAAATAGAATTTCAGAAACCCAGTCAACCTTTGTTGCTGGAAGACAGATATCGGATAATATCATGATGGCTCAAGAAATGTTTCATGCTCTGAGGACCAAACCAAGCAGTCACAATAAAAGGATGACCATTAAGACGGATATGAGTAAAGCATATGACAGGATGGAGTGGTCGTTTATTGAAGCTATCATGCGAAAGATGGGTTTCTCTGAAATTTGGATTACTTGGATTATGCGTTGCTTCACTTCGGTCAAATACAAAGTGCTGATGAACGGACAACCCAGAGGGAATATTGTACCGGAGAGAGGCATGCGTCAAGGAGATCCTTTGTCTCCTTTCATATTTATTCTACGCACGGAAGCGCTCGTTAGCCTTCTCAATCATACTGAGAATCAAGAAAAGATAACGGGAATGCGTGTTACACACGCGTGTCCCTCGATATCTCACCTTCTCTTTGCTGATGATAGCCTCTTCTTTTGTAAGGCGGAGCCCCGTGAATGTGAAGAAGTAATGAAAGTAGTCAGGAAGTACGAACAAGCATCAGGCCAATGCATCAACTTTGACAAATCCTCTCTACTCTTTGGTAAAAGGATCAACGCAGCTATAAGACAACAGATCAAAGATACACTTGGAATCCTGAATGAAGGAGGAATGGGTACATATCTAGGAATTCCAGAAGATATCAGTGGGTCTAAATGCAAACTCTTTGCTTTCCTTAAGGATAAGCTGATGCATCAAGTGAATGGATGGACAGGCAGATGGCTATCAAAAGGAGGAAAAGAGGTTTTGATAAAATCAATATTGCTAGCTCTTCCGACCTATGTTATGTTTACTTTCTTACTCCCATTAGAGATATGCGAAAACCTTTCAAGTTCCATTGCACAATTCTGGTGGAGCTCGAACCCCTCAAAGCGAGGAATACACTGGGCAAAATGGGAAAAGCTTTGCTTACCAAGGGAAAAGGGTGGAATTGGATTCCGCATGATCCATGAGTTTAACCTAGCTTTACTAGCAAAACAGTTATGGAGATTGGTTCAATACCCTGACTCTTTGGTCGCTAGGGTTTTGAGGGGAAGATATTACAGATTGAGTTCGCTTTTACGAACAATCTCAGTAAGCAACCCATCTTATGTGTGGACTAGCATTTCAGCAGCACGAAAGTTACTGCTTTTGGGGATTAGACAGAAAGTTCACTCAGGCTATGAGGTCAGGGTGTGGGAGGACCCTTGGATCCCTACAACACCAGCTAGACCAGCTCAACCTATAGCCCCAGCTCTGCATCCGAATTTGAGAGTAAGCGACCTTATTAATGGAGAATTGAAGGAGTGGGATGTTGAGCTCATGGATAACTATATTTCCCCTGCTGATATATCTCTTATAAGGAGCTTGGCCATAAGCTCATCGGCGGGATACATTTTGCTGGAACTATACCAAGAATGGACAATACACTCTTAAATCAGAATATTGAGTTGTCGGGAACTTATTGAAGGATGAGGAAGATAAGGAGGTATTGGAACCTACTATAACTAAACTTTAAGCCTTTGCTTGGAAGATAAAGGCACCTCAAAAGATTTGTCATCTTATATGGCAACTGATAACTGGTCACGTGGCAGTAACGCGAAATCTCGTACGACGAAACATGAGATGTGACAACTATTGTCCACGATGCGGAGAACCGGAAGAATCTGCCACACATGCAATCTTCGAATGCCCACCAGTTTTACAAGCTTGGTCATTATCAGCCACTCCAACAAGCACAGGCATCTTCCCGATCCCGAGTCTCTATGCAAACAAGGATTATCTTTTCTAGAGGAAGAATAACATTGTTGAGCCTGAACTAGACAGGGATCCTTATCCTTGGATAATATGGTACATCTGGAAGGCTAGAAATGATAAGCTATTTAGAGGGATTGACAGGGACCCACTGGAGTTAGTTCGGTATGCTCAGAGCGAGTGCCAAGCTTGGTTTAATGCAAATGAGATGGTACCATCGAATTTACAAGAACATAATATGGTGGAACCTCAAGTCTTAAGCTTGAGTAATATATGCATGATAGATGGGTCATGGACATCCACATCACGATTCAGTGGGTATAGATGGGCCTGGATGGACAACTTTGGAAAGGTACAACTTATGGGGACACGAAACTATATACGGCGAGAATCTGCTGTGCATTCAGAACTAGAAGCACTGCGATGGGCAATGGAGAACATACTTCAGCATTCGACTTGCCAGAGCTTTGGAACGGACTGCAAGGATTTAATTGCCATGATCAAGAAATCCCATGCTTGGCCAAGCTTTTCAACAGAACTCGAGAGGATAGAGACTTTAAAGATATGCTTTCCAGATTTCAAGATCTCCCATATTCCACGAGAACAGAATCGGATTTTAGACTCTTTAGCTAGGACTGCGAGGTCCTTTCATAGAGAGTTTTATTTCATTGGTTATTCTATTCCGGTCAGGTTACACAGACCACCTCTAGTTTGAGTAATAGGACAGCTTTTTGACGTTAAAAAAAAAAAAAAAAAAAAACATGCAAAATATTAATAACTTCCGGTAGCCTATGGTCGAGACTTACTGCTGCTGCTCTCAGCCCGCCAAACGTTAACATCAGTCTCTAGTAACAACGAGAGACCATCTCTCAGAACCAGGACATCATGACTTCATAACCTAGCAAGCAATACCACTACTTGATCTCACACACACTTCCATATATGGCTGGGACCCATACTCTGATACGCCCATCTTCACCTAGATAGAAGCCACCAAGACACTCCAAATTTCAACAAATATGGAGAAGAGCGAGACCTTACCAACAAAAGTATCCAGCAGCCAAACAAACTGAAAATCAGTTAATCATAAATTCTTTCTTAACAACTCTCAAATATATTAAAACGGCCAATATGGACTAAGTTTTACAAGCGAGATCGAGATGGAATGACATAATCTTACAATATAAGCCCAACTAAGAAAAAACAAAGGATAATATCAAGTTAATGACCACCCACATGTCCTAATAATATATGGATTACGTCAACACACATTACCAAGTTAGAGATGACTATCTGAGAACGTGCCACCGGCGAATGATGCTTAGGTTAAGTCCGGTTGTTCTTGAACCTAGAAAACTGCAACGCCAAGAATCAAAGCTCGATATCTTTAGTTCATCTCTTGGTTATCGCTGAACAGATGAGAAGATCTTCTTATGGTTTGATGGTGGGGAATAAAAGCACATGAGATTAAAACTGAACATTCCTAAGTGAACCACCATAACCCGGTGAAGATACACCAAATCTTCATGCTCAATTTCAATCTTCCTGGATCACTTGAGGAGATCCGGTCTCATCACTCCAAAATACAAACTTTCCCGTAAAGATTAGAAATCAAGATAGACATGCAAAATGTGAGAGTAGAAGAAACAAAGAAACCAATACATAAACAAGTTGAAGTTTAAAATCGAATCAAATTGGAACCTAGAAGATAATTCAGAATTTACAATCAGAAAAGCTGAAACCAGAACGATGTTGGAGTGGATCAAAAAAATAAAAAGAACTCAGTGGCGGCTAGCAGTGTAAACACACCAATCTCAAATTTCACTGGAAAATTCTAGGGAGAAATTGAAGAATTTTTCTAGAGAGAGATATGTCTGATTTCCAATATATTTTTTCAACGAAGCTTTCATAAACTTAAAGCCCACTGGACAAAATACAATGAAATCAGTTTACATCAAGGCCAAATAACATGATTTTTAAGATATTAAAGAAAACCGACTCAGCTAACATCTAAGAGCATGTTTATAGGCACCTCTTAACCAAGTTTCTTAGGTTAATTAATCAAAAAGAAGAAGAAAACGAAATGAAGCGAAGGCACGTTTTTTAATTAAGCGATTGAAGATACAGTTCTTAGGACCACGTCTCACAACCAGAGTGGCCAGAAGAAACGGTGGAGTCGATTTTGTTTCTTTCTTCTTTTTTTTTCTCTTCTCGGTTGGTCTCTCCTGCGACGAAAAAGGCGATTTTCTCGTCCTCTCGGTGGATCTCGTCGACGTCTCTATGGGTTTCTCTCGTTGACGATGGAGACAACGGCGATCTTAACCGGTGGCTATCCTCAACGAAGGAAACGACGATTCTTTTCCCTCTCGGTGGATCTCGTCGAGGATGGAAGACGGTGACCTCTCAATCGGTGGCTCTCTTCAAGGAAGGAAAACGGCGATCTCTCTGTCGTGGTGGCTCTCTGAGACGAAGAAAAATCGAAAGGTAAAGTGTCTCTTTGATTCTTTCAAGTATGCATGTTTTTGATTCTTTCAAATCTTGTTTGTTTTCTCAATGGAATTGAAAGGTAAAGCGTTTCTAATGTTGCTTCATGTTTTTTTTTTTTGCGTTTGTGTTGCTACATGGATGGATCAAGAGGCATGATCCTGGCATGATCAAGGATTGATCAAGAGGCGTGAAGTGGGCACAAAAACAGTCTCTTTGTCAGACAACCCCCCCCCCCCCCCCCCCCCCCACGATAGTTTGTAAAGGTCCGTTCTCTTTGATCTTTCTAGATGTATAAATGTTTCTCTTTGCTCCGTTGAAGTGGATTGGGAATGTGAATGTTATTTTAGTTATAGTTTGAAATATGATTGTCATTTATGTTGCGAATGTTGATGATTTCAATTCTTGTTTGAAATGAATTTCGAACTGGATAAAACCTCTGTCTTTGGTCGACTGAATTCGATGAAGCATTGTTTAATTGGGAATTGTTTGTGATATATGTTGTGATTCGAGGGTAACTAGTTTATTCTTATAGTTAACGAGTTTGGTCTTGTTTGAAACGAACTGAACTGTAGTTTTGTGTTAGGTTAGATAATAAATAGAGTGGTTAGTGTAAGATAATGGTTGGCTTAGGTAATAAATACAGTTTAAGTTAGACTGAAATGAATGGTGTTGTGTGACGATAGTGTTGTGTGATGAATGCTCTTGTTGTGTGATGAATGCTCTTAGATAAATGTCAACTCGGTTATGGTTGGTTGTGATCAATGCTTGATCCTTCTCTTCAAACTATAAACAGTGTTCTTCTCTTCCCTCTTTCTCATAGTTCTTCTTTACTTTCACTACAAAAAAATGTGTATTGATAGCAGTGTTTTCTAAAGTGCTATGGAGACTCAAATTTGTGTTTTTAGTTTATATGAACAGCAGTTAAACACCGCCATTTTCCAAAAATTAGTGAGTGGTAATCGAAAATAACTTATTCCGCGAATACTTAGTGAAAAAAAGATAAGCGCCAATGATATTTCAGTTTTCCCTCTCAACAAAACTCATTGTCTTTAAGTAAGGTTGAAGAAAAAATGACAAAAAAAGGAATCTGAAAAAAAAACGAAACACTCTCTCTCGAGCATCTCAACTCGATTTGGTTCAAAGAGGAACTTGATTTCCCCTTCTCATTTCGATTTCCAGGTCTACTCCCTTCTCATCTCTATTTTGATTTTGATCTCCACTCCCTCGCCTCATCTTTCTTTCGGGTTTGATTCTCACCCTGGGTCGGGTTTAATTTTCATCCCGATTGGGGTTTGATTCTTAGAGATTTAGGGTTTGTTTGAAGCTTTGTTTCAGTTTGTAGTTTAATTCAAGCTTCGTTTCAGATTTAGGGTTTGCTGAAATCTTTCATTCAGATTTATATATTAAGGGTTTCCCCGATTTTAAGCTTTGTTTTAGTTTTGACTTATTAATTTAAATTTCTTTCAAATTCTTAACAGATTTCTCTTCTCGTCGAGGTCAATCAAGCACCACAAGACATCGTTATCTCCTTACCACAAGACAGGTTGTTTCTTGCGTTCTTTTTTTTGTTGTAACTAGTTATTACAATACTTTGGTGTTGGTTGAGCTATATATGTTTGATTCGTGTGGGTTGCTTGTGACTGGTATATGTTTGATTTGTGTATACTTCCTGATTTATCTTTAAGTGATGTGTTTTATGCTTAGTTTGATTAGTATTCATAATTTTTGTTATTTGTGACTCTTCTTGTGTTTGTAACGACTTTATGAAAGGAAAGATCATACAATGTTGGAGAAAGCGTGGGATAATTTTTCCAGGTATGAAATATATATATATGTAAAGTCTCTGTTGAGATTGGAGAGTTGAATGATTTGTTTCTTTTGTTTTAACTGCAGACTTGATCATGCTTATGAAAAGGGTGCTTGGGACTTTGTCCGAATTGTTTCTATGGGTAAATAATATAGTCAGTTGATCATTTGCCCTTTTAAAGATTGTCGCAATGTAGATCGTCATTAAGCCACTGATGTAGTTGATCACCTTTTCATACGGGGAATGGTTGAGGATTACAAGCGGCGTAATGTCTGGTATCATCAAAGAGAATTGAGCTCAGTGGCGGGTGAAGAAGGGATGAAAGTAAATCAGATGAATGAAGAGATTGTTGGGTTATACAGAGCTGCTGAGACTAAGTATGGTTGTTCTAACTTCTGCGAGATGGAAGAGGGAGAAGATAGGGAAGAATATGAGTTCTTAGCCAAGATAGCAGATGCTGAAACACCATTATATCCACAAACCATAGCAAGCTATCTGCTATCGTGTCATTATTTAGATTGAAGACTCAAAATGGCTGGTCGGACAAGAGCTTCAATGATCTACTGGAGACATTGCCGGAGATGTTACAAGAGGAGAACGTACTTCATTCATCATTGTACGAAGTGAAGAAATTCTTGAAGACTTTTCATATTGGTTATGAAAAAATTCATGCATGTGTCAATGATTGTTGTCTATTCAGAAGACAGTTGAAGAACCTTGATAATTGTCCGAAATGCAAGGCTTCAAGGTGGAAGATAAACATGCACATTGGTGAGGTAAAGAAAGGTGTCCTGCAGAAAGTATTAAGATACTTTCCAATCATTCTGAGGCTCAAGAGGATGTTTAGGTCTGAGGAAATGGCAAAAAACCTAAGGTGGCCTTCTAGTAACCGTAGCACCGATGGGAAACTCAGAAACCCTGTAGATTCAGTGACATGGAAACAAATGGATGACAAATATCCTTTATTTGCTGCTGAGGAAAGGAATATTCGGCTGGGACTATCTACAGATGGATTTAATCCTTTCAGTATGCAGAACAGTAAGTAAAGTTGTTGGCATGTGTTGTTAGTAAACTATAACTTACCTCCAAATCTGTGTATGAAGAAGGAGAATATCATGCTAACTTTGCTCATTCCTAGTCCACAACAGCCTGGTAACAGCATTGATGTCTACTTAGAGCCCTTAATAGAGGATCTAAACAAGTTATGGAGCATAGAAGAGGCGTCATATGATGTCTTCAGTAAGTCTATTTTTACTCTCAAGACAATGCTTCTATGGACGATTAGTGATTTCCCTGCCTATGGAAATCTAGCAGGTTGCAAAGTGAAGGGGAAAATGGGTTGTCCTGTATGCGGAAAGGACACAGATAGTATGTGGATGAAGTTTTGTAGGAAGCATGTTTATATGTCCCATAGAAAAGGTCTCCCACCAACGCATAGGTATCGGGTAAATAAGACTTGGTTTGATGGAAAAGCTGAACATGGGAGGAAGTCTAGGATATTGTCGGGTCATGACATATCCAATAATCTGAAAAACAATGCAAACAATTTTGGAAAAGGCAAAGAAACTGGGACGAAGAAAAAAAGGACTGCCATTGTTGATGAAGAAAGAGATGTGGAAGATCTTTCCAGTGAATCCGAGGTAGAGGAAGAAGGTGAAGTTGACGTTGAGGAGTTGTCTAGATGGAAGAAAAGATCATTTTTTTTGAACTGCCATATTGGGAGGTATGTGTTATATTATAAACAGTTTACATTATGCTTTTTGAATATATATCAAGTATGATTTATCTCATGATTTTATGATTTTAATAGGAACTCCCGGTGAGGCATAACTTGGACGTTATGCATATAGAGCGAAATGTGGCTAATAGCATTGTCTCCACGTTGCTGCATTGTGGGAAATCAAAAGATGGACTCAATACTCGTAGGGTATTAGGAAGGATTCGCACCCCAGCATCAAAGGAAAAAGAACGTATCTGCCAGCAACACCTTGGTCTTTGTCAAAGACTGAAAAGAAAATCTTCTGTAAGCGCCTTTTTGATTTCAAAGGACCTGGCGGATATTGCTCAAATATATCAAGGGGAGTTTCATTAGATGATTCCAAGGTATCTGGCCTCAAATCACATGACTATCATGTTCTGATGCAACAATTACTCCCGGTTGCAATTAGAGGGTTATTACCAAAAGGCCCTAGATTAACAATACTACGAATGTGTGCCTTCTTCAATCGCCTTTGTCAGCGTGTTATTGATGTTGAGCAAATTTCAGTAATGGACGCTGAAAATGTAGAAACACTGCATGTTTGAGAGATTCTTTCCGCCAAGTTTCTTTGATATAATGGTTCATCTAACAGTTCATCTAGGAAAGGAAGCTAGACTTTGTGGTCCAGTCCACTTCCGTTGGATGTATCCTTTCGAGAGGTAACTCCTAGTCAGTATCATATTTAGGTGTCTTTTTAAAAGTGAACTAAATGTTTTTTTACTGTCTGTAGGTACATGAAAATACTAAAAGAATATGTTAGAAACACCGCAAGGCCAGAAGGATGTATTGCTGAGTCATACCTAGCAGAAGAGTGCATGCGGTTTTGTAGTGAGTTTCTTAAAAAGACAACAAATGTGGAGGAGAAATTAGATAGGAATGCTGATTATGAGAGCCATTCAATACTAGAGGGACGTCCAATATCGGCAGACACTTCAATTAATCTGTCTGAAATGGAGAAGAGAACGGCCCACCTTGTTGTCATTCAGAATACATCTGTCGTGGAGCCTTATGTTGAGTAAGTGGAATCATATTTTTTCACTTGTCATCTGTGAAATCAAAAAGTGCACTGATATATACTTAATTTTTTTAGAATGCACCTACAATATCTACAAGATACCAATGCCCGATGTAGACGTGATGCAACATATTTGTGGAGTACACATACTATGAATTTTGCATCTTGGATAAAAGAAAAGGCAAGTATCTATTTTTTGCATATTTGTATGTTTTAAGTTGTTCTAGAAGTGCCTAAATATCTGTAAACCTTAATGCCAGATACCTATTGATTCTGAAAGACATGAGGAAACACTAAAATGGCTAGCATATGGACCCCGAAGTTGTGCAAGGTCCTATACAGGCTACATTGTGAATGGACAGCGGTTTCACACACACTCCATTCATAGCAAAGCCAAAATAGTGGGGTTTTTTATGAGGCAACTGCAATGTGTAGAGCTAGTGCAAAAGATACATCACAAGTTGCGGATTTGGTGACATACTATGGAAGGGTAACAGAAATAATCTTGCTCGACTACAATGTGTTTTATGTCCCTCTTTTTCGGTGCCAATGGGCAGTAAGAGGTAATGGAGTCAGGGAAGAAGATGGGTACACACTTGTTAACTTGAATCATTCTCAAGTTTCATTTATTAGATATCCATACATATTAGCTTCTCAGGCTAAACAAGTCTTTTATTCTAGAGAGGATGATACTTCAAGCTGGTATGTTGTTCTAAGAGGTCCATTAAGAAGATACAGTGAAGAAGAAGAAGAAGAAGAAGAAGAAGGCACATCAGATATTGGACCGTTTCCATCAACTGTTGATATGGAAGTTGAAATAGATGAAGATCACAATGCCCGAGCTGATTGTGAAGGCATATATGTGTGATTACCTTTATTTTGTGTTCTTTGTTGTGTGATTGACTTTAAGTGTTTTATGTGTCCATTCTGTGTTCTCTGCTGTGTGATTGGCTTTTTATGTTTTCTGTGTCCACATATGTATTTTTACTTTTATGTACTAATGCAAGTGTTATGTGTTTCAGGTGAATTAATATGCCTCGCACTAGGAGAGCAACAGCTACAGACTTAAACAAAGACACAAAGAAGGTAACGAAAAAGGTAACCAAGAAAGCAACCAGTAAGGTGACTAAGAAGCAACAAGATGAGGTGGAATATGTGTGTACAATCTATAGCCCACCACACCATGAAGAGCCTGCACCTACTGAAGCGTCCGAAAGACCTGGAGAAACAGAAGAGGGAGAAGAAACAGAAAAGGGAGAAGAAATAGAAAAAGAGAAGAAGCTGAAAAGGGAAAAGAAACTACAATGTGTGATGAGGAGGAAGAGCCTACAATGTGTGATGAGGAGGAAGAGCCTGCAATGTGTGATGAACAGGACGAGCAAGAAGCCGGATCAGGTCAGTTGGAACTGAATGAAGAGAGTGCTCCAGGTCAGGCTAAGCGACAGAAACATAGAGGACCAACAAAGATGAAGCACATCGCAAAAGATCCAAATGCTCGAGAAAGAGTTGATTTTAATGATATGGAAGAACCTATTGGTGAAGGATCAGTGAAGTTGTCTTCATACCTAGGTCCTTTAGTGCGGGAACACGTACCAGTCACATTTGATGATTGGAGGAAAGTCACTAAGGAAATAAAAACGGTTCTATGGAAATCTGTTCAGGTAACACGTACATCACATTTACATAGCTGATTCAGGTATCTAATATTTATTTGTTTGTATGTGACTGTAGGCAAGATTTGAGCTTGACGAAGATTGCGAAAAGATTGTTGTGTTGAAGCAGTTGGGATGTTTATGGAGGGCTTCAAAATCAAGACTAATGTCGCAGATAAAGAGTAAAACTACAAACCAAGAGAGGAATAATTTGAGACCGAAGAATGTTTCACCTGTTGAATGGCGAAAATTTGTGAAGTGCAAAACTAGCTCAGCTTTTAAGGTAAAACTACTGGATGTATTTGGGTTTCTCCATTCAATATCTAATATTCACTATATGTATGCTACGTTGTCAGTGAGACATACAAGGAGAGGAGGAACAAACAAATACCTCACACTTGTAGCCGTAGAGGAATGGTTAGGCTGGCTGAAGATATGGTGTTATTCCTTCCCTTAACACTTTACTTGATCACTTAAATCTTTCCATTTTAATCGTTTTTGTTTTTTCATCAGAAACAAGAGTGTAGAGATCCATCTCAAGTTAGTAGGCTAAAGGTGTGGGTCAAGTCACGCACAAAAAAGGATGGTACACCAGTCAATACAGTAGCAGCGGATAAGTTTGTAAGTTGTCATGTTTTGGCTTCAAATGGTTTGTCTTCTATATTAGCATGTTAACATGTTTCTATGTTGCCAGAAAAAAGCAGCTGAGCTGGTTGGTAGTGATAGTAATTCAACAAACTCAAGTGTAGATCCTCTTACAGCTCTTTTAGGACCTGATCATCCTGGTCATTTGAGGGTGATGGGTAGAAACATTGGGAAGATGAAATTAGCTTGTTTTCAAGTGAAAAAACAGTTTATGGCTGAAATGGCAGAGAAGCAATATAAATTGCAGAACAAAGTCTTTGAGTTGGAATCTGAGATTGCTAGAATGAAGAAACAAGTTAGCTTTACTCAAACATATATATTTTGACGGTCATGAATCTGAAATCTGTTTTTTTTGTTGCAACATGAACCTGAAATAGGGGAAAACTCAGCTACTGCCAGAAGAAATGTACGTAATCAATGTTCATTTTATAAACTTTTTTGCTTTATATTTGCTGATGGTTGTAAATAATATTTTTATGTAGAGTGTTAACAAAAGAGCACAACCTAAGTGTGTCTTGGTTGATTGGTCTGGTTCGGATGAAAACGTTGCTGAGGGATGGATTATTTCATCTGAATCGGAGGACTTTGTGAATGACATCCCTTAGGCCCTCTTGCTATTAAGGTACTGGTGGAGACTGCAATCAAATCAGATGCATTTCTTTGGAGACCTGCTAGTCGTATGTTTACTGTTGAGCACGCCGTTGGGGAGATGATTGCATGGCCTGCCAGTAACTGTGTTATGTCAAAAGATGGGATATTTACTGAAGTAGTGTAATGAACCAAAAGCTTTGGTGGATCATTTGTCTCTTGGACCAAATGCGGTAAAAGTTTTTGTGGATGTGGTTCATGTTCCTGATACATTTTTGTGAGACCTAGGCATGAAATGACTCACCTTAGGGACACTGTTAAGCATTTTGTTGCATGGCCTGCCAATAAGTGTGTGTTCGATAACACCACAGAGTCATCAAGCCATAGATCTCCTCTTCAGAATCAAACTTCTTCTCCTATAGGAAAACCTGCACAGCTGCTACGTGTTATGCATCACCAGGTTCTAAATCAAGCAATCATTCTCTAAAAGCTATCCTTACTAAACCACAACCATCTTCTCCCCTTCGAAGATCACATGTACATTTGGTGTACATTGTATTAAATAGTTGTTTTCCTTATTTTATTCACTGAAATATATTGGTTTGTCTTGTAAACATTGTAGCGCCAGATTCAAAATGAAGCTGCTAAAGAGAATAAGAAATGCAAATTGATGTCCATTAAAGGAAAGAAGCAAGTGGTTGCAAAAGGACGTTGGGCTTCAGACAACCCGGACATTACAGTTTCCTTTATTCCCTTGGGACCTAAAAGAGCTAAAGTCTGGATTGATGTGGTGAAGGTGAATAAGGCAGAGGTTTGGCGGCCATCTACTGAGATTGAGAATATGGGAGATGCACATGTATTGCATGGCCAAAGGAAAAAGTGATCTTATGTTAACTACTGTTAGGTCTAATGTACTACTCTTTCTACTTGGATAACTTAGACTAAGTGATACACTTATAAATGTTTTGTATTAGTATTGTGTCGGATTGAGACTTGTAGTTTGATACCGCTTGTTGAATTAATGTTGCAGGTTGTGTGTTTGAATATATATATATATATAGGGAATTCGTCCAAAAAAATACTGAACATGGTAAGAATGGCCAAAAGAAATATGGACATACTGGGTGGCCAAAAAAATCACACACTTTCATTGACTTTTACAGTTTATTAAGAACGTTACGATTGATTAACCAAATTAACCCACCGTTAACAGAGTTAACAGATAATTTAGATGACGTTAATTTTGGGTGTTAAAGAATACGACACTGTTTTATCTCTTTGTCTGATTAAAGAGAAATGAATAAAACGACGTAGTTTCATTCATTTTTGAAATTAAAAATATGTGCTCTATAGGGATCGAACCAGTGCTCTCGTCTTTAATTATACGGGTTTTTTGCCACTGAGCTAATGGACTTTACAATAGATTGACGAACACAGTTTCTTATATTATCTTCGAATCCCAGGGGGGGGGTTGCCACTGAGCTAGTGGACTTCTCGAAAGATTATGAAACTAACTTCGTTTTATTGAGTTAACGACGGGATGAATGAAATTAAAAAACAAACCCTAATTTCCCAGAAACTCAAATCGATTTGGGGCTTTTTGAGATCGTTTTTGCCTCTCTTCCATTCCTTGTGAACTTCGTCTTCACCATTCCCTCACGATCTCAAAAAGCCCAAATCGATTTGAGTTTCTGGGAAATTAGGGTTTGTTTTTTAATTTCATTCATCCCGTCGTTAACTCAATAAAACGAAGTTAGTTTCATAATCTTTCGAGAAGTCCACTAGCTCAGTGGCAACCCCCCCCCCCGTAAAGACCACGAGTGCACGAGTTCGAGTCCACCCTTCCACCATTTTAATTAAATAAAACGACGACGTCTTGACATTTTGTATTAAACCAAAAAAGTGAATGAAACGACGTAGTTTTGCTAAACGGCTGTATTTAACGTTGATTAACCATCGTCTTAACTGTCAGTTAACGGTGTCTTAATCTGGTCGGTCAATCAAAGTTTCTTAATAAACTGATAAAAGTCAACAAAAGTTCAGGGTTTTATTGGCCAGCCTCGAGTCTATATTTCTTTTGGCCATTCTTGCCATGTTCAGTATTTTTTTGGACGAATTCCCTATATATATATATATATATATGTTTGTTTTTACATACAAATCGAGCAGGTCGTGGTATATTGAGGGACAAAGAATTGTCTGATTTCCAATTAATCATAACGATTTTGCAATCGATTTCTTAATGTTGCACCAGTCATATAAATTATTTAATAACGTTTGAAATTACATGCATAACATCTACTGATTTGTAGCCACGTCAGCTCTCACTATGTTTAATATGTGTCTATCATACACCGTTTATAGTTAAATTTATAACAAAAAAAGGAGTTTAAAATAAATAATTTTGAAAAGTTGGAGAGTGAAATGATTTAAATGGAAGCTAAAATTTATTTTGTTTTTTTTAATGAAAGTTAAGATTTTTATTGGGTGTTTTTTTATCAGTTTTTTTTTCTCTTTTGTCAAGAGCAGTTTTTTTCATTTTTAAAAGAAAAATCTATCAAATAGATATTTTTTGAAGTTTTTGTTACAAAATAAATCTCAAAGAAAAAATGACCAAAATAATTTTTTTATTTTATTTTCAAAATTTAATATTTTTTTATTTGTTTTAATTTTAAGTTTCATCTCTAAAATTTCACCTCATAACTCTAAATCTGAAGTTTAGATTAATTAACTTAACGGATATAAATGTATATTTATACTTTTTATTAAAATTTATTTTGTTCATTTTACTCTTTAAACACTATTTTGGTAAGAAAAAATATTTTTAGATCATTTTTAGGGTATTTTCTTTTAAATAATAGTTTCTTGATTAAAATGAGAAGTAAATTTTCTTTTATAAAAATCAATGTATTTGAACGATTAGTCTGGAAGCCCATAAGAGCAAGTACATTGAGGGTTTATAAGGAGGGTTCACACAGTTTTCTAGATGAACAGTGATGAACCCGTGCCTTTGGGGTTCATTCTGGTGAACTCGCACGACACGTGGCGGCCCGCGATTGGTTTATCTTTTTTTTAAAAAAAAAAAATAAAAAAGAAAAATAAAAAAATTTAATAATAAAAAAATGAAAAGATGAACCCAAAGGGGATTGAGGATTGATTGATATGGATGCCCTAACGCAAACAACGTAGATTATGTGGACCCACAGAGGCAGAGATGAGAAAATTCAGGTCGAAGAGAATGGAAATATCCAGAAATTACGG
The DNA here is from genome assembly GCA_905132885.1 of Moricandia moricandioides. Taxonomy (NCBI): domain Eukaryota; kingdom Viridiplantae; phylum Streptophyta; class Magnoliopsida; order Brassicales; family Brassicaceae; genus Moricandia; species Moricandia moricandioides. The sequence goes on from CAJHQQ010001737.1 coordinate 25,070, forward strand.
GGTCCTCCTATAGCCAAATTTCTCTTTCAAAACCAACAATTCGAAAAAAACAACCTAACGCGTCGTCAACAGCTTTCGTTTTTCCAATAAAGTTACCTTTCAATTATCACTTTTATATACACAGATTTGCGATCTGCAATCGCGTTTGTGATAATCAATGACAGAACCAGAAAGATTAGGAGGTATCTCCCTGAGTTTTCCTGCGACGGCCTCTTCCCCAAAGACTCTTCCCCGGAGGCTCCGCCGCCGTCTTCTCGAGCCGAAAAGCCCCGTCTCCGCCGAAGAAATCGATTCCAAACTCAGAGATGCTGATCTCCGTCGTCAGGTAAACATTCAAACCTTGACGATAGCCGAATTTATAGAAAGATCCTTACTTTTGCTGTTTGTTTGCAGCATTACTATGAATCACTGTCGACCAAGGCACGACCTAAGACGAGAAGCCCGAGATCGCCACCTATCGAGGAGCTTAGTCAAAGACTCGAATCGAAGCTTAACGCTGCTGAACAAAAGAGGTAAGAGATTTTTATTTGGTATTTAATGATTTAAACAAAGCATAGAAATGAATGTGACGGATGATGTAATGCTTCAGGTTAAGCATTCTGGAGAAGGATTTAGCTCGTTTAGCGAAGCTAGATGACGCAAGACAAGCTGCAAAGAACGGGCTTGTGCAAAGAGTTGAGAAGCAGCGTGATGAGTTGGAGACCAAGGTTGAAGAAAGGGTTCAAAAAGCTGAGAAGAATAGGATGCTTCTGTTTAAAGCCATGGCGCAAAGGAGAGCGGCAAAGAGACAGCGAGCTGCACAGAGCTTGATGCAGAGAGCAATTCAGGAGAATAGGTACAAGGAAAGTGTGCGTGCGGCTATTTATCAGAAACGAGCTGCGGCGGAGAGTAAACGGATGGGGATTCTTGAAGCGGAGAGGAGGAGAGCCAACACGAGGTTGAGACAGGTTTTTGGAGCTGCTAGTTCTGTGCAGAGTCAAAAGGAAGCTGAAAGAAGGAAAATGAAGGATCGTTTAGAAGAACGACTTCAAAGGGTATGCTAAAGTTTCAACCTTTTATCATTGTTTGTGTAATTGGACATGGTTTGTCATCGTTTGTTTTGGCATTTGTTAGGCCAAGAAGCTGAAAGCACAGTATCTGAGGCGAAGGAGAGGCGTTGACAGTGCACGTCAGAGATCAGAAGCAATGCGAAAGAAGCAAGAACGTCTTGTGAGGATGTTAGAAAGGTTTATGTTCTCCTTTAAAAGCCTGTAAGATCTTTCACTGTTTTAGTTTGATGGTCTGACTGTCGTTTTAAATAATCTCAGGTGCTGGAGGAGATTTACAAAGTACAAGAAATCTACTATTGTCTTGGCTAGAGCCTATCATGATCTGGGGATTGATGCAAAGTCGATTGAGTCAGTGCCGTTTGAGCAGTTGGCCATTCAGATGAACTCTGTTGCTGTAATTCGAACAGTGAAAGAGCTGCTTGATCGTTTGGAGATCCGACTCACTCTATCTCAAGGATCTACTGTGAAGAATATTCATCATCTTCTTAAGCATATCTTTCCACCAGCTCGAAGAGGAAATTCGCCTAGTTCTGTGAGTCAAAGCGAGCAAAGGTCACCTAAATTCAAGAAGATGGGACATGAGAAACTCAAAAAGATTGCAAGATACCCAGCTAGAATATTTCTTTGTGCCTACATGATCAAACAACATCCAGATGCAATTTTTAGAGGAAGAGGTGAACATGAAATTGCGTTGGTGGATTCTGCAACCTTTCTTATTCGAGAGTTTGAATTGTTGGTGAAGATTATATTGGAAGGACCGGGGGACAATGTATCTCTGTTAACTCCAGGTCCAAAAAAGTTCAGATCTCAGTTAGAAGCATTCGATAAAACTTGGTGCTCTTACCTGGAAGGATTTGTAGTTTGGAAGATTAACGATGCTAAGCTCTTAGAAAACGAGTTAGCCAAAAATCAAAAGCCAGAGCTGTATGAGGGGTCAAAAGACACTTCTTTAAATCAGAAGCCGGTATGTTTGCTACTTCCCTTTCCTTTACCTTAACAAGATTCTGTCTACATGAACCATGGAAGGTCGGAAGCTTGATAGGGTGAATGACTAGTCTTTTCGTTTTTCAGATGAAGGTATCTTCTCCAACTGTTCGGACCATACTCACTGAAACTGATGGTGGTGGAGCAGGAGAATCTAAAGCATCTGCAGATTCGGTTCGTCAATCTTCATCTTCTCCTGGATCATCATGTTCTTCTCCGTCTTTGAACTCTGGTAATATTACCAATCAGTAACCTTTAAAAGCTCACAGATTATGCAATATTTCGTCATCTGACACGACCTTTTCTAGCAGGAACTGAGGCCATTTTTCCTCCAAATGTGACAGGTCTAGATGCAACGTTGGCCAGTGAGAACGAAGTAATAGTAAATGAAATTGTCCACGAAAATAGCAGTACTTTTGCTGATAGCTTCGATGCTGGCACCGGGGATTCAAGCAACTTTCAGGTATGTAAATATTAGCTCTATAATTTTCTTATATATAGTCTAATTCATTATTCTGATTTCACTAATCTGTGAACTATTATTTTTATCTACTGGACTCATATTTCTTCACTTTCTCGATGTGGCAGGTGAAAGTTAAGGAGACAATGGAAAAGGCCTTCTGGGATGGCGTCATGGAGTCCATGAAACAGTCACAGCCAGATTTTAGCTGGGTTATTAAACTCATGAACGAAGTTAGGGACGAACTCTGTGAGATATCTCCCAAAGATTGGAGACAAGAGATTGTTCAAACTATCGATACAGATGTGCTGTCACAGGTGCTTATTATTGCAGCCTTAACTCAACTGTTGCTACAACAAATACGCTATGTACTTATATGTATAATTTTTATGGCATGATTCAGTTACTGGCTGCGGGAAATGTCGACATGGGTTATCTTGGAAATATTTTAGAGTTCTCCCTTGGCATTTTATTGAAACTCTCGGCTCCAGCCAACGAAGAGGAAATCAGGAGTACGCACTATAAATTAATGACAGAACTTGGAGAGATAGTTCCAACTGAAGACCAGTCGAATTCGTCGTATGCAGTACTAATGGTCAAGGGACTACGCTTTGTTTTGCAGCAGATCCAGGTATACCAATTTTATTTACTCTACTTTGTGAACATAATTGTTCATCGTTTCTCTGCATAGCATGGAGTTTGTAATAGGAAGTTGCATATAACCATTAACCACCATATAAGAATAATAGCATTTAAAAACCGGAAAGAAACACATGGTGTCTAATTTGTCAATACATTTTTCATGTGATACGTTCTTTTATTGCAGATTCTGAAGAAGGAAATCAGCAAATCTCGTTTGAAACTCTTGGAGCCACTTCTCAAGGGACCTGCAGGTCTGGAATATCTGAAGAAGTCATTTTCCAGTCGGCATGGTTCCCCAGACCAAGCTGCTTCCTCTCTGCCGTTGACAAAGCATTGGCTTTTTAGTGTCCGCAGAGAGGCGGAGAAGGAGTGGGATGAACATAGAGATGCACTTTCTGCTGTCACAAATAACAACCCTAGATCATCAGGCCTCCCTTCAACCACCATGCGAACTGGGGGCAGTGTCCCCTCTGTTTCAAAAGTCAATGCCCCTTCGTCGCCATTTCCAGGTTTGTTCTCAATCTATCAACTTAACAATCTTTATAGTATTTTTGTTAAAGGACCCAGTTCAGCTTAACTCAAACCAAGTGGTAAATTTCACCTGTAGATCCCAAACTTCTTTCCGCAAATTAATAGATAATATTTCATCTTAACAAGCTATCAATATTCTAAGTGGCTGTTAAGGGTTCTAAACTATATACGCCCATGATATCAATATTCTATGTGGCTGTTAAGGGTTCTAAACTATATGCGCCCATGATATTTCGTTGAATCCAGATCTGTACTCATTTGTTGATTCATGTGCACACGCTGGTGATGTTCTATTACAGGTATTGAACTGTCAGAGTGCAAAGGAGAAACTGTGGATCTTCTTGTTCGTCTTGGCCTCTTAAAAATGGTGAGCGAAATTGGTGGTCTTACTTTAGAAACTATCCCCGAAACATTTCAACTCAACCTCACTAGACTGAGAGCTATTCAATCCCAAATCCAGAAAATTATTCTAGTCTCCATCAGGTCAGTACTCCGTAGTGACAAAACTTACCTCTATTCCTCCCTAATTCACAGTGACGAGTATAATCTCTTTTATTATCTGCTCTGTGTCTTTCTTTTAGTGTGTTGATCCTTCAGCAAACACTTGCAAGCGAAAACTCATCCCCAACTGACATGGAGACCATTACATGGACTTGCGTTAACCAGCTGTACGAGATGTTAGATGCAAACCCGATGCGGGTCTTTCAGAAATCATGGAAACATTCTCCGAGCTTCTTGATTCTGACGATGCAGAGTCAAAGAAACAAGTGATTGCAAACATGCTTGTGAAAAGCTTACAAGCAGGAGACCCAGTGTTCACACGTGTGTCACAGACCATATACCTCGCGACTCGAGCCGGAGTTTTGGCGGGTAACAACACGAAGAGAAAGCAGTTGGTGGAAACAATGCTAAGAAGAATCGGAGCAGCTTCCCTCTCGGACAAGGTTATAGAGGTTTCAGACATTCTTGTCCTTGTGGCGAATGTTTCGCGTAGTGTTCATGGATTGTGGTACGAGGAATTGCTGAAGAAACCGAATTGAAAGATTGTGAACCTGTTTGGGTTGACTGTGGTTTGATCAAGATTTGTGTTTGTAGATGTGAGTGAGAACGATAACACGTTTGTATCTATTTAATACTATTAACTGTTGAACAAAATTATAATAGTAATATTTAGTATTTTATACTTTCTAGTGTCCCGATTTACTATATTATACTGAGTTATTTTTCAAAAATGTGTTGTTTACAATCTAAGTGTCCTGTTTCACTCTATTAAATTGATCTTCTTGTGGGCAAATATGTGTTCTTACAACACGATTTAAATTGGTTCCGAAGACAATACGAACAGATTGCTGTTGGGAAATGTCCATACCTATAATTATTGAGCAGAGACGAGGGAAAGCTGTTTTTAAGTGGGCGGTAATATATTAGAACAATTAGAATAGAAGTTGAAGAAACATATAGACAAAAGAAGATAATGCTGCTTTGAGACAAATGTTAGCTATAAATTTTCTCAGTTACTGCAAAATAACAAAAAAAAAAGACGTCCTTTTAAGAGTTCAAGTTCAGTTTGTTGCCGATTTCGGTTGGTTTTATTATTAATTTTTGTAAAAAGCCGATTCAGGTTGTTACCCACTAAATTAGTTTTTCTTCTTGTTATCTCCTTCGCTTTTTGTTTTCTTTCCCCAAATGTAAGTAACCTAAACTAACTTTATTAGTTGTAATTTTTAAAAGAAAATATATATTTTAAAATTTGAATGAATGTAGCCCTTTCACATTATATTTTGTTTATGATTTCAAACTTGAATGGTATCCTAACTACTTCTAACAGAGAAGCTGGTGCTTACTGATGTAATTAGGGAAACAATAAGTTAGGCATAATAGTCAATTTTAATAATAATATTAGCTTGTTCGGGTTGGATAATTTATTGAAAATTTACACTCGGAGAAAATTCTCTAGTTCTTATTAGGATTATAGATCACATTAAGCTACTAAAACAATTTCTTGTAACAACTTTTTTTTCTTAAAAGAACTAGTTAACTTGTAACTAGGTTTATAATTAATGAAACCATAAAAAGTTGTGTATTAACGGAACAAACCGCAACCACACATCTCTCTTTTCCATCGACAACCCATATTAATTCTGACACAACCGACAAGATTTATATCTGCCACATCTACTGACTATTGGATTTATTTTTGCATTTTTAATTTTGATGGTCAAGATTCATTCTACAATCTGGGCATTTACCTTCTTCAGATTCTTTTTCTTTTCGTCACTCTCAAGAAAATCAAACAAATCATATTCGTGAATTGCTTTTAGAGAACTTTTCATATTACAAAGAAATGTTGGATTATGAACTGATGGGAACTGGGCCTATTGGTGAATTTCGTTTGTGGCTCCTTTTCAGATCTCCAACGACCATGTGCTTCAGATCTTTAACGACCTGCATGTTTTCTTCTTGAGGCCCTCAGGCCGATGTTTCAGTCAAAGTTTGATCCTCTGGTTCGAGATAGAATAGAGGAATTTGATTCCGTCGAAGATGATTGCATGATTCTGGAGGGGTTTGTAATGGATGAACAAGTAAGCCAAGTGGAGAACGTCTTTTTAGAGTTACTCAAGAGGTTTGTGTTTTTTTCCTCAAATTTAATTGTAAATCAGATTCTGATTTGGTCTACCTTTCTAGGTTGAGCAAGCTAACCGTTTTAAGTGACTCACGGTGACCAATTGTGACACCCCCGATCGTAGATGACCGGAAATGACACGGTCGATGTTCCCTGAATACCGACCCGTGGTTCACAGAAAAATTCCGATCACATTGGACTAGCAATTTGAGAACACCAACGCTCCTACCGGATATCGACCAAGGCTTTTCAACCCGACCGAGTATCCGATAGTTAGTTCGTCCTGGACAATGACTAATATCATATGAGTACTCGTGATTTATAAACATCTTTTATACATTATTTATTTAAATTTAAACATCTAACAAAGTGTTATAGTTTCCCCCACGGCCTAACGTCCAACAACGTTTTAAGTAAGTATACAACAAAAGATACGTTGCAAGGAAAACAAAATACTACTGCTGGTTGGCCGTTCCTACCGTCCAAAAAGAAGAGGTCTCCCAACTAGTGGTTACTTGCACACACAACAATGAGTCGTGAGTAACTAGTTTACCCAGTGAATCTAGATCACTACACAATCAATAGTACAATCGAACAATCATCAAAGAATGATGATGAACATACAAGTACTTGATTTATACTTTAATATATTATTCATCAATGTGAATATCATTTTATTTATCACTTCCTTGTTACCCGCCCTTTATCACTTCAATTATAATTACAATATATATACTAAACTCGAAAAACCACAAAGGCTAACCGAGAGTAGTGAGTTAGCATTACCAACATCCTCGAACGTCTTAATGAACATTCAAGATTGCATCGTCATGCAGTACACGGTCTCCAGGGTGGTACCCCATCATCGTGTCTTCATGACCTTGTTCCATTCGCAGGACCAAGTCACGGTAATGCGGGAATTTAGGGATAGTGATTTAATAATGAGTTTTCACTTAATACTTAATTCTTTAATTATTTCATAGTTAATCCGTACATTATTTATGCTTATAATTAGTACTTGAGAACAAGTACTAAGAAGTAGGTTAACCTCAATGTGTACTTTCAAATATTTCTTTAAGTGTTAAGTGTTTACAATAAGTAAACACCACACATTTTCAAAGGATTAAGAGACTTTACTACTTAACTGATATAGTTCTATTCCATTCAATCACACACACATATGTGATCTAACACCACATCACCCTAGACTCACCTAGAGATTGGTCTTGAAACTGATTTGGACAAGTCTTGAAACGTTCTTGTACAAGGCTGGACGGACCTGAAATAAGCAGTTCGAAAACATGATCATCCATTCAAACAATTCGGTTCTAAAGGAGTTTGACTTAGATCTAATCAGCTCGGTTCAGGACATAACTTAACAGTTTATACTAACTCAGAATATATCAGTACGTGATAGTTTCAGACCATAAACAGCTTGGCTCAGACTAGTACTAGACAAGATCAAATCTGTTCGGTTCAGAACGATAATATTTCGGCAGTTTGGTTCGCTCTAACTACTTAAATCAGTTCAGTTCAAGCTCGGTTCTACTCCTCCTATATCATATCAGTTTGGTTCAGTCAAGGTTGTTTCAGGACAAGGTCAGTTCAACTCGTTTTAACTTCACTCAGACCATAAAAGTTTAGGTAGCAGTTTTCGAAGATTAATTCCAATCGAACTAAACTAAAATGATCAATACACCATCTTAAACAAGTGATCCGACCATGACCTTAGCTGAACATGGAATTGTTCAGAACATGGCTAAGACAGGTAGATGAGGCTTATGCTTGATCACTCTGGTTAGATACACCTGGATGATGTTCTCCTTCAAGCTAAGCTCACCAATAAACTGATTAGAAAGAGAGATGAAGATTCGGTTATGATCAGAAGCTGAACAAGGTCTAGGGTTTAATCAAACTCTATTACCTTCTGATCCTTCTCACTAAAAAAAATTGAGCCAACTGGTGGATGAATTTCGTTCAGGCTTCTTCTTGATTTTTCTCTTGGTTCCTACTTCTTTATCTCTGATTTTTTTCACAGAAATTCTCTCTTTCTCTCAGCAACAAAAACATGCAAGCAGCTCCTTTAAGGGGTTATATAGCTGAGGAGTGTTCCTAGCTGAGTTTCTCAGCTTAAAACAAAGCATAGTGACAAGGAAAGCTGAAGTCCTGCTTCACACACCCAGCCACCACCAGCTCCCATTTCCTTCCCCTTAAGAAAAGTTTATAAATCATGTGCTTCTCACATGATCTGTCCAGCAAGCAAGCAAGCAGGAAGTTTGTGCTTGTCATGTGACTTGTGTTGAGAAAGCAAGCAGACAAGATGCTGAAAGACCATGGATGATTTATAAGGAATTTTAAGAAGCTTGTCGGTAATTTTCGGACAGTTTTCGACTAAAATTTTCTCGACCTTTGATTCTTGTCTTGCTTCAACCAAAATCATCTAACTTGAATAAAATTATACCAACATAATTAATACTTGACCAGAACTAACAAGGGGAGTCCTTTCGACGACAAGAAAATCCCGTCGAGTCTTTAATTCATCGGTTCGGTCTTTATTTTTAATTATGATCGATTAAACTCAAATCTGACTTTTCAAAAGTCTCGACCAACATTATATCCACTCGTGAGAGTCATTACACCAATAATGTTGTGTTCTAGATAAATTGCATTGCTCTATCTGGATTCTTCTTGAATATGTTATTTGTAAATTTGATCACTTCCAAATGATCAGTTTCGATGTTGAGAAGATTACTGACTGAGAAAAAACAGCTCCTAAACAAGTTGAGATTCTGTTTTAATTCATCTTAACCGACGATAATGAAGGAGATTTTTCTCCATTGATGGCAGAGGAATGAAAAAACTAGTGACAATATTAGGACCACATATCGGAAGAAACATTGAGTTCGAGAGAGCCCACACTGTTAGACGAAATATTGTTCTTCTTCTGTTTTGCTGGGGAATTTGCTGAGAGACGGAGAGAGCCACACTGTTATCAATGAGTTAATATAATATGCAATCGTATAGGTTAAAGGTGTACATGTGGATATCATGTACAAGGTGTACATGTGGATACCGAATATGAGGTACATGTGGATATAATATATGAGATACATGTGGATATTGTATATGAGGTGTACACATGATTCCGTGTACATGTCGATAGCAATACCAATGTACACTTCGATTATAAGGAATATTTCCTTGTTACGGTTCTTTGTTTTGTTGTATATTAGAAACCAATTTTGAGGGTAAGCAACAGAAATAAAGCAAAAACCGAGAACGTTCCAAATTGATGTATATATGGATTGTATATGTGGTAGCACTACATAAATGTACATGTTTGTTAATTTTTTTTTGTTGTACATAAGGTAACAATTTTTGAACGCAAGCAATAGACATGCCTCTTTCCACTAATACTCAAATCCATATTGTTTGTGTTCGTTTTTCCAACTTTTGACGCCGCACGACGAACCTAATAAATCAAGAGAAAATACGAAGCAAAAAAGGATAATTCATTGTCTAACATACATTATCCAAAATTTATGATTCTACCTTCACTAGCTCAACTATAAAAAAATATAACGTTCATGTAAGTTTCTTATTGAATTTTTTTATGGTTTTTAAATTTGGAGTCATGAGATCTCGATCACTTGCTGAGATTCATGTAAGTTTATTATTGAGTAAAAAGTAGTATTTTTGGATAGTACATTCACTACTTTCCCATTTTATAGTTTAAGGATTTTTTTTGTTTTTATTTTTTTGGGATGTAATGTGTTTCATGATATTTTCTATATTTCTAGAAACCTTTTTGTAAGCTTTTTAAAATGTATGTCTTATACTATGTACATGTGTACACCAAATTTATAAAGTACATGTGTACCAACTTAACAATGTAATTATGTACACCTAGTATCCGCATTTGGCAACACTTAAGCTACACAACCATTAATTCATGCATGTGCACATATGTACAATAATATTATTCACACAAAATCGTGTACACCATTACCCACACATAGAGTATATGTTATATTATGTGTACACGCCCGTGTCATATGTACAACAATTTAGAACCATTATAATCTATCTCCTAACCATCACTAGGACCCTAGGAACCTTGCTGATATCAATGACAAATATTTCGGGTAGACTCCCTCTCTTTGACATAATATATGACTTACAATCATCTTTTGATCCAAAATCGCCAATCCAACCTACTTATGTACAACCTCACCACAACATTGATGTATTATTCATTTATCATGTACAACAGTTATTTTTTTGATTCACTTTCGATGTACACGTGTACGCTTCAAGTGGTATACCCAACCAAGTAGTACACCCAACAACTATTTAACTTCTCATTTACTCTATTGTAGAAGCTATCAACAAATTAACATATGTATATCAATAATGTGGCTAATCCAAGGTGTACTCAACAAAGCATTCCTAATCTTCACGAAAATTTATATACCCAATTTCTGTAAATTTTCAATTTGGTTCCTTGCTAAAAAGATGAATAGTTTCCTCTTAATCATCCTGGACATGAAGCACATAAGTGCAACATTTTATTTTCTGATATATATGGAGTATACAAACTTTTTTGATATTTATATTATTACTTTGGGTAAAAAGTCTATATATTTATTTTTGACAATTTACTGATTCACAACTATTTATATCTACATGTACATTCAACCAAGTTATCATGTGCATATATACATCTACTGTCCACATGTACATATGTTTGAAAAGTGCAAAAGTGTATATGTCTTCCTTAACGGTGGTTGTATTAGTATAGCATGATTGACTTTTTTTTTGCAATTTATAACGTTTTTCCAATTCAAAAAATAATCTAAATTATAGGGTCAAAGTGCAAATATGACAAATTATGGTTTCAGAGGATCACTCGATCTTGATAACCAAGATTCTTCGATCATGTTTCATCTTCAAATTCCCGATTGTCAAAAACTCCATTACGATTTGATTGTCATGGATCAACAAAAACCTCGACTTGGAATTGATCGTGAGTTGGGTAATTAAACATCACAGTTGAGACACATATGCGACGGAGAGAAGCTTTGTGTCAGTGCGTCTGACGTATCATAAAGTGGAACCAAAGAAAAAGAGAGAATTGTCGCGAGAATAGACGATAAAGACCTTGAAAATGTGATATGGGTTTGCAGCGTGATGCAATCCAGGACGAGCCAACCTTAGAGGAACCTTATGATGAATCTGAATGGATGCAAGAACCAAGTTATTATGACGAAAACTACATGGACCAGACCCAAAATAAAGAGGTGTCTCTCTCATCCCAAAAGAAGTCCAAAGACCATAAAGAAAATCCATTTGTCATATCTATTGGGCCCATCACGAGATCCAGGTCGAAGAAACTAATTGAGAAGATTGTTGGACTTATTCAGAACCAAGAAAGTGAAAAAGAGATCCTTGGCCAAACCATCACCCTCCCAACCACCTTCATTTACTCTGCTGTTTCCTATAACAGCTAGTATACTTATGTTTTTGTCTTATTTCTTTTCCCTAAGTGCTCATGCACGAAACTACAAGTCCCAAGACCCTCATGCACGAGTTGTTGTTGTTTTTCCCTTTAAATTGTTGCTTTGTTTCAGTTATGAACTCAATCATCATTTTTATCAAAAACTCTTTTTCTTCTTGGTGATTCATTTGTTCTTTGAACAACTTGATTGTGAGGTGTGTGAACCCAAAACAATCAACAAGCTCTCAAACTGACTGGTGTGTCGAATCCAGAGTGAGAGAGAGGAGTATCTGAGGCCATTCCGCAACCTCAGTGTATCATTCCATCGATTCCCCTTCAACCCAGCCATATATCAACCCTATTTTCGTCCATCAAACCAAAATCCATCCAAACCTTCATCTTACAATCTGTTACAAAGTAGATCCAACCAAAATCAGAGTGGAAATCCTTGGGAAGAAGTCATTAAGTGGTATCAGAGCAATCACTCTGTCGATCTACAAGTTCTGGGTTATTTTTCAATCTCTAATCTATCAAAGTCTGAAACTTTCTGGGATTTCAAGTTCATCTCTTTGGGTTTTGAATTCATCTTTTATTCTGGGTATTTCTGTTCTTATCAATCTCTTATCTGTCTATCTGTTTGCGAGTGAGCCAGATCTGATTAAAATATCCCCAGGAGAAATCGGGTTCAGTCTAGGAGAAATCGGACTGAGGTTTGGTAAAATCACTTGCTCATCCAAAATCTTGCAATCTATCTATCTTTCTCTTTTCTTTGGGATTTTGGGTTTCTGCAGTTTCATTTGATTGGGTTGGTTACAGAACTTTTGAATCACCTTCACCACAAAACTTGAGAGAACAAAGGAGGATCGTGAGAGAAAGAGTGAGTTCTGTGTTTTGCTAAAGTTTGTTGATTTTGCAGGAACCATGTCAGGCGACAACAATAATCAAGCAGAGGAGACAACACCTACTGTCAATATTAATCCTTTTCAGATGCAGGCTCTGATTGCTGAGATTACCAAGCAGGTCACAAATAATTTGTCAAAAAGAGAAGAGGAAGCCAATGAGTTCTTTTATGGAACTAGACATCCTAGAAACAGAGCTGCTGACCACCCTACAAGAAGAACCAGAGGAGAAGCTAGAGAGGACGATTCAGATGATGCTTATTCATCTTCAGGAAGGAGTGATGTTAGATCCAGGAGAAACTACAACCCACGACCAAGAGTTGAAGACAACCTGGGTAATATCAAGCTGAGAATTCCACCTTTCCTTGGTAAGAATGATCCTGATGCTTACATGGAGTGGGAAAGAAAAATGGAGTTAGTTTTTGAGTGCCAAAACTACACTGAAGAAAAGAAAGTGAAGCTTGCTGCAACTGAGTTTAGTGGATATGCAGTCAACTGGTGGGAACAGATTATGCACAAGAGAAGACACACTGGAATGGCTCCAGTTACTTCCTGGTACGAGATGAAGACTCTCATGAAGGCTAGATTTGTTCCAAGTCACTATGGCAGAGATCTCCATCAAAAACTCAGAAGACTGACTCAAGGAACTAAGAGTGTTGAAGATTATTTCCAGGAGATGGAAACTCTCATGATCAAGGCCAATGTTAATGAAGATGATGAATCAACAATGGCAAGGTTTCAGGGAGGGTTGAACAGAGAAGTGCATGATCGGCTAGAGATGCAAGAGTTCAACACCATGGAGGAACTTCTTCACAAAGCAGTGCTTATTGAGCAACAGAACAAGAGGAAGTCCTATACCAAAAACCAGTATGGATCATCTTCTAAACCAGCCTACAAAAAAAGAAGAAAAGGCTTTCAACAAGCCAAAAGAGGAGAATAAGACTTCTGGAATTGGCAGAGATGACAAAGGGAAATCTTCAGCCACCAGAACCAGAGATGTGAAGTGTTTTAAATGTCATGGCATTGGACATTATGCCAATGAGTGCTCAAACAAGAAGCTGATGATCCTGCTTGAGAATGGAGAGTATGAATCTGAAGAAGAGAAACTCTTGATTGATACTGATGAAGAAAACATGGATTATCCAGTCAAGGGAGAGCTACTGGTTACTAGGAGAAATTTGAGTGTGAAGCAAAAGGAAGAAGAGCAGAACCAGCGTGAGAACCTGTTCCATACTAGATGCCAAATTCAAGACAAGGTTTGCAGCTTGATTATTGATGGAGGAAGTTGCACCAATGTGGCGAGTTCATCCCTGGTTGAGAAGCTTAATCTGAAGGTTCAGAAACACCCAAAGCCTTACACTCTGCAGTGGCTTAGTGAAGATGGAGATTTGAAAGTCCAGAAGCAAGTTAAGGTTCCTATCACCATTGGAAGATATGCAGATGAGATATTGTGTGATGTTCTTCCTATGGATGCTGGACATATTCTCTTAGGGAGACCTTGGCAGTATGACCACAAGGTGTTGCATGATGGATTCACAAATCGCCACTCCTTTGAGCACCAAGGAAAGAAGATCACATTAGTCCCACTGTCACCTCATGAAGTTCACCTTGACCAGGTACAACTGAAAAACAAAAGAGAGGCTGACAAGGAACAGAAGGTAAGAAACTCCAATTTATTTGTCAAGAATGTTGAGGTTAAGAGAAACATGTATGCTCAGCAGGCTATGATCTTGTTTGTTTACAAGAGAACACTAACCTCATCTTCTGACAGTGCACCGGCTATTCCGAGTGAGTTTGACTTTATTTTGCAGGAGTATGGTGATGTCTTTGCAGAGGAGAATGTACAAGGTCTACCTCCAATCCGTGGCATAGAACATCAGATTGATTTCGTGCCAGGAGCTTCCTTACCAAACAGACCAGCTTATCGTTCCAACCCTGTAGAAACCTTGGAGCTTCAAAGACAAGTTACTGAGCTTATGGATAAAGGACACATCAGAGAAAGCCTCAGTCCTTGTGTTGTTCCTGTACTGCTTGTCCCAAAGAAGGATGGAACCTGGAGAATGTGCGTAGACTGTCGAGCCATCAACAACATCACGGTAAAGTACAGACATCCCATTCCTCGTCTTGATGATATGCTAGATGAACTTCATGGTTCTTGCTATTTTTCTAAAATTGATTTGAAAAGTGGGTATCATCAGATTAGAATGAAAGAGGGGGGTGAATGGAAAACTGCTTTTAAAACAAAACATGGCTTGTGATGCCATTTGGTTTAACAAACGCCCCTAGCACTTTTATGAGACTCATGAATCATGTTTTGAGATCTTACATAGGGTTGTTTGTTGTGGTTTACTTTGATGACATCCTAATTTACAGTAAAACCTTGTCTGATCATGTTGAACATCTGAGAAAGGTTTTAGATGTCCTGAGGAAAGAAGTCTTGTTTGCCAACTATAAAAAGTGCTCTTTTGGAACAGATAACCTTGTCTTTTTAGGTTTTGTTGTTACTTCTCAGGGAATACAGGTGGATGAAGAGAAAGTGAAAGCTATAAGAGAGTGGCCAACTCCTAAAAACGTGGGAGAAGTGAGAAGTTTTCATGGTCTTGTTGAATTTTATAGGAGATTTGCGAAGAACTTTAGCACCATTGCTGCACCTCTCACTGAAGTGATCAAGAAAACTGTGGGTTTCACTTGGGGCCCAGCTCAAGAAAAGGCTTTCAATCTGTTAAAAAGGAAGTTGACTAATGCACCACTTCTTATGCTTCCTGATTTTGTAAAAACTTTTGAAATAGAGTGTGATGCTTCTGGTGTAGGTATTGGGGCAGTTCTAATGCAGGAGAAGAAACTCATAGCTTATTTCAGTGAAAAGCTTGGAGGTGCAACGTTGAACTATCCAACCTATGACAAAGAGCTCTATGCCCTGATCCGCGCACTCCAGACTTGGCAACACTATCTTTGGCCCAAAGAGTTTGTCATTCATACTGATCATGAATCCTTGAAACACTTGAAGGGTCAGCAAAAGCTCAACAAAAGACATGCCAAATGGGTGGAGTTCCTGGAAACATTTCCTTATGTCATTCAGTACAAACAAGGTAAGGAGAATGTGGTTGCTGATGCCCTTTCTCGGAGGTACACTCTTCTCTCTACTTTGGAAACTCAACTCCTCGGTTTTGAACAGATTAAGTCATACTATGCCACTGATCCTGATTTCAAAGAAGTCTATCTTAAGTGTGACAAGGTTGCTGTAGAAAAACATTTCAAGAATGATGGCTTTTTATTTTATGAATCAAGATTGTGTGTTCCTAACTGTTCTTTGAGAGATCTCTTTGTCAGGGAAGCGCATGGAGGAGGATTGATGGGTCATTTTGGCATTGACAAAACTTTGAAGAGTTTGCAGCATCACTTTTACTGGCCGAGAATGAGAAAAGATGTGGAGAAGCTGTGTAATCAGTGTGTTACTTGCAAGCAAGCCAAAGCAACAAACCAAACCAAAGGTATGTATATGCCTCTGCCTATTCCATCTGAACCATGGGTAGATATCTCAATGGATTTTGTGCTTGGATTGCCTAGAACTAGGAAGGGAAGAGATTCCATCTTTGTTGTAGTTGATAGATTTTTTAAGATGGCTCATTTTATTCCCTGTCACAAAACTGATGATGCTTCTTTGGTTGCTGATCTGTTCTTTAGAGAAGTGGTTAGATTGCATGGAATGCCTAGGTCCATTGTGTCTGATAGAGATACTAAGTTCTTGAGTCATTTCTGGAAAACATTGTGGGCTAAACTTGGAACCAAATTGCTGTTTTCTACTACTTGTCATCCTCAGACTGATGGACAAACTGAAGTAGTTAATAGATCTCTGTCTACTCTCTTGCGTGCCATCATTAAAAAGAATATTAAGACTTGAGAAGATTGTTTTCCTCATGTTGAATTTGCATACAACCATTATGTTCATATGGCTACAAAGTTTTCTCCATTTCATATTGTTTATTGGTTTAGCCCTTTGACTCCTTTGGATATGTTTTCTTTGCCTTTGAAAGAACAAGTTAACCTTGATGGCAAGAAAAAAGCCGAGTTTGTTGTGTCTTTGCATAAACCGGTTAAGGAGAACCTTGAAGCCATGACAAAGCAGTATGAGAAGTATGCCAACAAAGGAAGGCGTGAACTGATCTTTAACCTTGGAAATCCTTGGGAAGAAGTCATTACAGAGGCTCGGCGATTTGGAAATCTCATGTTAATAAAGTATGATCCCAAATATGTACTCTCCAACACTAAATCCAGAAATATCTCTTTAATTTTTGTCAACTCTTCTCCCGGTAAGTTTCTGTTGGGTTGTCATCTTAACGACACCTCTTCCGTCGTTAAAACCTTATAGCCTCTCAAGAGTTAAGTACGTAATTTTCTTTGTAAATTTTCATGTGGTAACTATAAAAAAAAATAAAAAACAAATGAATGGTATCTAAAGCAAGTGGCGAACAAAAAAAGTTTAATTTACTTTTTTTTTCATGCCCCACCAATTTGAATTATTTCAAACTTTAAAAGTTTTCAACCGAACAGAAAAGGTAACTAGGAAGCACTCTATGGTTGCACTTTCTTATGGGTAGAAAAGTAGTTGAGCATAAAAACTACCTCAATAGCATTATGTGACCTATACTATAATAAAAAGACAAAAAATGTCTTTGACTGTAAATCACTCTAATTTATTTTAGTAGATAAGAGAACGCATCATATAATCTTTTATATATTACTAGGGGTTAGTCCGCCCTACAATAAAATTATTTTAGTATTATAAACATTTGAAAAATACAATAAATTGAACATAATAACTCTTTTTTTGTCCAAGTCATATTGTAAATTTTATTAGATTTTGTTGGTTTGAAAGAACCACTAACATTTTTTAAGAGACCACAAAATTTTAAATAAAAAGTTAAGAATTTTTAATGGTTTATATTTATTCTTTTGATTTTAATTTCACTTTGGTAAAGTTGAATAAATGTAAAGTAAGAACAACCAATACATTTTTTCTAAGTGTTTCAAATTAAGATATTATTAAACTAATTAATTTTCTCACGATAATAAATTAATCCACCTCCAAGATAAACCAATTGAAAATATAATGTAATGTGATAACAAAATAAAAAGTTATATTTTAAAGTACTATATAAATATTTTTAATAATGTCATAGATAATAATTAATATATTTTATTTCACAATAATGATGCTTTATAATATATGTTTGTTTCAGTTCTTATAATAGATTTTCAATTTATAATGAAATTTGATTTAACTTTTAGTGTTTTAGTAAGTATGTTTTGTAGATTATTTTAGCACTTACTGAAATTTGTTGGGAATTTTTCTCATGCTATTTGAAATTTTAAAGATTAAGTTTTATCTATTCTATTAAAATAAGATCATGACCTATTGATAAATGTTTGGTCCAACTATTTATTACACATGTGTTGCTATTTTATATTAATAACATTAAGTCTTTATATTATTGATAAATAAATGATTAAACATAAATATAATTATTAAAAATACAAATATAAAAATATTTTTTTATAAAAAAATAAAACAAAATATGCACCCGCCTTTTGAAGGGACGGATGAGAATCTAGTAAATTAATAAACATAACATTTTTAGCAGAGTTTTACTTGAGTTACATACCACATTATATCAAATAATTTACTTCGAATAAGTTAGAGTGAACCGGGCCGTAATTTAATCAAAATTACTTAAATGTAGTGTAACCATTAATAATCTAGAAATTAATACGAACCAAACCTCAAACAGAAGTTTTCTGAAATTTGTTTTTCTCTTCAAAGACTAAAACCAAAAGAAGTAAATCAAGCTTTTAATAATTTCAGTGTTAGTTGTATTGCCGTTGGATTGGGTAATTGTTTACGTATTGGTATTCGTTTGATTTTGTTGGGGATCTAAAAAGTTGAATTGTTGCGTATGTGGTACTTTAGAAAGATTTTGGAATGTCTAATGTTGCTTTAGTTTGTTTGACATAGTCCAAAGTTACTGATTCACATTTTTTATAGCTTGAGCACAATATGTATTTTCATGGTTAAGTCTAGTGACTCTAATTTTATGGATTGATTTTTTTTGTTAGCTTCCAACAATTGGCCATTCATATTTGTTTAGTTTCTATCCCAAGGAATCTAACCTTTCTTGACTGGCTTCATGCTCTTCCCTCCATAATATTATACCATAAAGATAGATAGATAGCATTGTCATACAAATCGTTAGCTCCTATGTATCTCTTTTGATGCTCTTATAATTTACATACGTGATGAGAACCGCTAGCAAAACTTCGTTCTATTAGGTGATAAATGTCATAAAACAAATGCTCAAAGAAACTGTCATAAAAGAAGGGCTTGAAGCTTCTAAGAGAGTCCACATGGCAAAGGCATGCTATACAATGCTCAAAGAACCCAAGGAGAAGCAAATCTTCGTGGACGCTAATTTTTGAAATGATAAAAAGCTTTCTCAAAGAGGAGATGCATTGTACGTTAGCATCTTTGCGATCAAGAAACTGTTGAAGAAGCTTGAAACTTAGAGAGAATATATTGATGTAAAGTTTAAGGATATTGGGAGAAGTCTTTCTCATCTTCTCATTGATGCTTCCGAACCCTACAAATAGTTTCTTGGAGATGTAAGCAAGCATAACGCAGAGTACACATATCATATGGGTTACGTTTCTTAGTTCTCTTTAGAGAACAAATTGAGATTCTTGGTTTTCTTTAGAGCAAGTCTAGGGCTCTTGTTGGTTACTGTTTTGTACTTTGTGTTGATGTTCTGTAACAAACTTTGTGTCTTGGTTATTTCAGGAGAGAGAGAGATTGGGAGAAAGAGAGGAAAAGAAAGATTTGTTTTCAGATTTCTAATAAAATAAGATTTCAATAATTCGTAAGAAAAAGTCTTGGGGATGTTCTTAATGACATAATAAGCAAACCTCAATGAATCTGATTAGGCTTTGCTCTGAGTTCCAAAGGCTTTCGTTTTTTGGTGAGAAATCTCACGCACCTGCTGTGGTGTGAGGATATGATTATTTAAGTGTTCATGCTCGGTCAGAGAGATCGATTGGTAGGGAACATGCCCAGTCTGTGAAAATCAGTGTTAAGCCTTTTTCAGAGAGCCTACAGTTTCACTTAACCAAACCAGATTCAGCTTTCTATGGGATTGCTTCTCTAGGTGTTTCCTTGACTGTGATCTTCCAGTTCATGGTTCTTGGGACTCGCCAAACCGACAAATAATTCAGTTTGCATTGCTGGTTTTCCGTGGTTGATCCAAGTTCCAAGTTAATCTTGAAAGTTTACAACCAAGGTTACATGATTAAATGATAGTTTGCTTTTATCAGCAAAAAGATTTATAGTTTCATAAAGACCAAGTAAGTACTCCATTACACTTCTTTACGACTCTCAACTATCAATCACGAATGATTAAAATCAAGATGTTGGAACTGAAGAAAACCAAAACCAGATTCTTGCAAAATAAAGAAGAAACTGGGTGAATCGAATAACATATTTTATTAGTTCTTGTTCTTTTCTCCGATGATATTTATCTTCAAAATGAATCTCTAAGCTTTCATCTATAGCTTTAACCTCCATTGTATTTGTTAAAGAGTGGAATACCTTCAAGTTAGCCATTTCTCTTAGATTATTCATCAGCATCTTCAAAACCTCAGACATTGTTGGTCTCTTCTGGGGCTCACTCTGAGCACACATAAGTTATACCAAATTTACCCTTTTCAAATTCCTTGTCCACATACTTCCCATTTAGCATTTGATCCAAAATTTCACCATACTTCTTCTCGTATATGTTTGAACCGAGTTTTAGACGGAAAGACTGAAACTCGTCAGTTGGTTTGTTACAAAAGTGTTTTATTTATATTGAAGATGTGTCTATTACAAGAGATATTGACTAGTGCTCTCCCAAAAAAAAACTCTCGTTTCAAGTCGGCCATCTTGCCTCCTTTTATAACTATTTGAGGATTCCCTAATCGCAGTCCTTGTTGGGCTTTTTACTCGTCGGGCCGAATGTCCAGGCCGAGGAAACGAGTCGCCAAGCCGCCCATTCCTGGTCGTCCCATCAAGTCGACTAGAAATAGTCTTTCTTGGCTAAAAGTACGCAACAGCCGAGCCGACCGCTATTGGTGACGAGCAGAGCTGATGGGATAGTTCCTTGATGGGCCAAGCCAAGTACTTCACGGGACTTGTAGAGGGTGAAATCCACCTCCTACAGTAAGTCCCCCCCTTAGTTTACTGATGTTCGGGACGATCTCAGTGAATTTTTGGGTCATGGTTCGTGAGTACTAGGTATGGCGAGAGGATGGTTGAGACGCATCTTCGGCTCTTTTCATACAGATTTCGATTACCTTTATGCCGTTCATCGGTGTCGCGATATGATCGTTACATATTTGGTTTGTCGGTGAATGTGGGAGGGAAGCGAATACATGTTCGGAGTATTGTCGGAAGGCCGAGAATTCGTAGGCTATTAAGTTTACGTCGCTTCTACCAACGTTGGCGTCGGGAAGGAGCGATCTTTAATGGATCCATGCTGGGAAATTGGAAAGGTCACGAGGAGTCGAAAGGTTGTCGAAGGAAATTGGTTTTTAATGGGGCTCAGGCCCATTTATGCAGGAAGTCAAAGGGTCGCGAGATTGGGAAGCATCAGAGGGGCTCTTAGGGCCCAATTAGGTTTCCCTAGACCTAATTATTTTGCCTTTGGAGTGCGCGCTCCCCCTCCCTTATAAATAGGAGGTCTCGCCTCTCGCCTCTTATTATTCTCTGCTCGCGAAGGTATCCTTTCTCTCTCTATATTCTCTTCTTTCTACTTATCTCTCTAGGTTATCGTCGTAGAAACCAAATTAGAACGACTCTTCAAGGATATTATGGTACCGACAAAGAGGTTGTCCCGAGAACAAAAGGGGAAAGATGTGGTCGCCTCTCTGAATCCCGTCAGGGGTTTGTCAGTCGAAGAAGAAACACTCGACGAATTTCGTCTCATTCATCGGGACGCGATGACGGATAAATAGAATAGGCGCCTATCGCAGAGGATGTTAGTCGCCGATGCAGAGAGACTTTTCAGAGGTGAAGATGATGAGAACGATGCATTGGATGTTCCCACTGAATCAGACGATCCAGACGGTTCTGGGGTGCGTCCAAATTTTGTCCCAGTACGCTACTGCCCTGGTGGGGTTTTTGTCGATCTCCAGACTATCCCTCCCCGTCATCTTCGTCCTGCAGAGGTGGAGGGTCATTCCTGGAAGAAAGTAGCGGAAACGAGGTCAACTCCGGGCAGCGTGAAGAAATTATTAAGGGAGTGCAATGCGGTGGGTGTCACATTTCTCATCCCTACGCACACCCAGAGGCCTTGGCCGCCGCCTATGGGCTATCAATGTGTCTACAAGTCGTATTTCCAACACGACATGAAGCTGTGGTTCCCCATCCCTCGTCTCATTACATCCTATGTGTTTCGTCGGGACGTGGCCATCAACCAGTTCCTAAATGGTTCGTTCCGGATAACGGTGGCGTTATTGGTGATAGCAGCTAAGATCGACATATCTCTGAACGTTCGAGCCTTCGAGGAGTTGTGTTTTATCAAGCCGATGCCAGACGGTATTTTCTCGGTGAAGATGAGGCCGAATTACAACGTCCTGACCGGTCATCCGAACAAGACACCTGACTGGCAGCGTTGGTACTTCTATGTGAAGTCCGACAAACTTGCGTTTGAAGAACCGCCGAGCAATGACTCCAGAGTTATTTGGAATTGTCGCATTGGTAGATAGTTGCTTTCGAATAAACGTTTATGTTGTTATTTTAACAGATTTCCCTTGTCATGCAGTTGATCACCTAAATATAATCGATTACCCCGAAGGCTTCTTTGAAAACGCACGAGCTTTAGCGGCGCTGAGCCACCAACGCTGGCCGGAGATTAGCGAGAAGAGGATTCGTCGAGCTTTAAGTCGCATTGCAAAACGTAAACTTCTCATTGATCCCTTAGTAAAACCCTTTTTGGCGCTTTTCTCGTGCTGACTTTGGTTATGCAGGAGATTGGGTTTCCGACTTGCCTGCTCAAATTGTTTCGGGCAGAAAACGCTTGTCGCTTTTCATGAAGAGGGAGCAACAGTTGGTGACGAGGGTGAGGAAGATGAAAGAGATGTCGGATCTAAGTTCTGTCGTAGAAGATCAACTGGCAACATCTCGGACTGGATTGATGTCGATGATAGACGGGATGGGGTTGGATGGATCGGAATTTGCGGGTTCTCGATCCGTTGTGGGCCATCCTATTGCGGGCACTAGGGAGAAGGCTTCTGCGCCGAGGGGGACGAGCGAGAAAAGGCATCGAGATGAAATGCCCATCGTTAGGAATCCTTTGGGCGCAATGGAGGTGCTGGAGAGTCACAGTCGGGAGAACACCCTAGGAAGAAGAAGAAGAGGAACGCAGGGAAAGGAGCAGCGTCTAGTGCAGATCAATTCCCGAGCTATCGTGGTGACACGAAGGTTGGCCTGGGTGGGAGAGTCTCCGCCAGAGGGGACGAAAGAGAAGAATTGGCCACTCCTAAGAAAGATACAGACACACCCAACTCCCAGTACGAGCGCGAAGAACCAGCCTCCGACGAAGCGGCTAGACTGAAAAGGAGGAATAAGAAGAAGAAGAACGAGTCGGGATCTGAGGTCTGTTTTTCGAGGGAATTTACCCCTTATGATCGTCAGGTTGAGACAGGGACTGACCGGGCCCAAGAAGTAGACCCAATGGCTGACCGAGAATCGCGGAGGGTCGTTAGTCGGACTCCCAAAATTTCCTTTCCTGACCGAGTCTCTTTCTCGTATGATGCTGAGACCCCGTTGATACTTAAAAGGCTAGAGTGTGCCAACCTGGTTCGTCAGATCAGGGGAGGCCCTGGGGATTTGCCGCCCGTCGACAAGCTCGTGTTCAGAGATGCTTACGATGGCGCTGCTCGCAACCAATTGTTGGTAGGTTCCTTACTTTCCTTCCTTGTACTTTAGTTTTTTCGGATTGTCTTATTATAGGACTTTGTCTGGCGACGTAGAATCGTCGCCACAGTTTCATTTGCATCCATTGTGATGGATGCAATGAGATAAAGAGTGACCGCTCTTTGTCTGATTCTCTTTTTGTCATGCATGCTAATGGGAGTATGAACTTCTTGGTAGAGAAGTACGACACTGAGATGAAGACGACGTTTGCTCAGCTTAGGAAGGCCGAAAAGAAAGTGCGAGTCAAGAAGAAGCGCATCGTTTCTTTGAAAGAAGAGATCAAGGTCCTCTCCGAAGAGATTTCTCACGAACGAGAAGAAGCCGATGCTAGGGAGAGAGCCCAAAAGGGAAGGGCTGATGATCTTGAGGGTGAGCTCAGGGCTGTCAAGACGGCGATTGAAGAGCTTGACAGGGAGAAAATCGCGTTGGCGCTGGAGAAGACAGAGCTGGAAGGAGAGAAAGCCGACTCCGAGGAAAGGCATGCAGTGGAGGTTGCTCGCCTCAGGGACTCTCGCAGCATCGAGGTCACCCAAGAGCGGGTTCGGGTGCAGACTGCTATGATTGCTAAATGCAGTCGCCGATTCAACAACATTCGCGAGCGGGAGTCTCGTTACGATGCCTTTGACACGGCACGATGCCTCTACAGCCAGGCTTTTGGGACAAGGAAATGTCTGCAAATGCTGAAAAGAAGAGGTGACGAGATTACGCAAGAGACCATAGATTTCTTTACCGTTGAGGAGGAGAAATTTAAGGAGGAAGCCACCCATCTGGAAATCGGAAGCATTCCCGACTCTGATCTCTCTCTGTCTCCGTTAATCCTAGAATCACCTTTCATCGACAAATATCTCTTGGCCGGGCTGGACCCGTTCGGATCTAATGCCGACTTGATCGACCATAAGACGACTGTTAATCTCCAGAATTCAGGATGTTCCCTTGGAGTACCTTCAAGCGATGGTGCCATAGTTGAAGTCTCTTAAGCCTCCGAGACCTCAGAAGGCGAGGGGGACTCCGGCCTTGGTTTAAGTGAGGGGACGACACACAAGCCGCTGGAGAGTGACAAGGCCAGGAGCCTAGACGCGGAGCTAGAAGAGGTCCAGAGTGTCGGTGTTCCCGAACCTGAGTGATGGTGTCGAAGGATCCCTCCCCAAGGAATGACCAAGCCGGAGGCAACCCCCACGAATCTCATGGCTGAAGATTATGTCGCTGTTTCGCTTCTTTTTTTTTGTTGTATCTCCTTCTTTGTCGCCTTAATGTTCTGAGGGCTGCTGTACGATCCCCCTTTTTTTTAAAGGTAATTCATTTAGTCGTTTTTGGACCGGAATTATCAAAATGCGGTTTTAATCGAAATAATTCATTTAGTCATCTATCGACCAGAATTATCGAAGTGCATTTAATCGAAGTAATTCGTTAAGTCGTCTATCGACCAGAATTATCGAAGTACAGTCGTAATCGAAGTAATTCGTTTAGCCGTTTGTCGACCAAAATTATCGAAGTATCCTCGAGTCAAAATTCCGACTGTAGGGACCTGTAACGAATAATGGTTCTCGCTCCGCGTTGAAGTAATTTGTCAGTCTCCGGTTGGCCAAACCTGCTGAGAAAATTTCAAAGGAAACGAGAATTATTGCCGAACCGTTTTAAGTATGATACGGTCTATACCCTCGGATATGTGTCTGATCAGGACGTATTCCTTTGGATGGGTGCGAGTGTTGGTATGCGATCCAGAGCCTGGTGAGTTTAATTCCGCTTGGTCATCATCATCGTTGTGACGAGTAAAAGTGACTTTTATGAGAGTAGCATTTCCTCGTCCTTGTCGGTTCGTCCCCGACTTTCTCCCGAAAGGGATGAGGTGGTAGTTATAGCTGGGACCCAGGGGAGGGATTGCCTACGTACCCCGGTAGGGTATCAAGCCATTCGTAGTTTGTTTTTTTTGTCGGGTAAAAGTGGCCTTGGGGGCGCATTTACTAGTTTTTTTTAGTCGTAATATTTTTTTAAGGGTTTTCGAGTTCCACGTGTGTGGCATGATGTCACCTTTTGATGTTTCCAATCGGTACACACCGGGCTGGACGATTTTGGTAATCTTGTATGGGCCTTCCTCCCTAGCTTGCTTTCTTTCCACTTCTCTATGTTTTCGAACACCTTTCGCAAGACTAGATCGCCGAGACTGAGGGGACGTGACTTAACGCGTTTGTTGTAGTAGCTCTCTATCTGATGCTGGTAGTTTAGGATTCGTAGGAGAGCTTGGTCTCGCCTTTCTTCGATCTGATCCAAAGCGTCCATCAGCATGTCACGATTGAAAGTATCGAGGTGTGGATTTTTGCCACGCGTCAAGCTCGTGACGTTTACTTCGGCGGGCGCCATCGCTTCGACCCCGTATGCCAGGGAGAAAGGGGTGGATTTTGTCGCACCTTGGGGTGTTGTTCGATGTGACCACAAAACTCCATTGAGTTCGTCGGCCCAGGCTCGTTTCTTTAAGTCGAGGCATTTCTTGATGCCATCGATGATTAGTTTATTCGAAGATTCGGCCTGGCCGTTACCTTGCGGGTATCAGGGTGTCGAGGAACTGAGGCGGATTGCCACCGTTCGCAGAAACTCTTGAAATTACCTGACATGAACTGAGTGCCGTTGTGGGTGACGATTTCGTTTGGTAAGACGTGTCGGCAAATGATATTTTTCCATACAAAGCTCTGGACTTCCTTGTCGATAACTTGGACGAATGACTCTGCTTCTATCAATTTCGTGAAATATTCGGTTAGGACTAGGACAAATCGTCTTTGTCGGGAACTGGGAAGGGGGCCGATGATATTCATTCCCCATCGCATGAATGGGTAGTGGATTGTGGTCGTTCGTAGCAGCTTGTTCGGGCGATGGATGTTGGGAGCATGTCGTTTACACATATCGCAACGCTGTGCGTATTCTTCGCAATCAGTGTTCATCGTTAGCCAGTAAAAACCAAGGCTCTTAAGTTTGAGGGCTGGGGCCCTTCCTCTTTAATGATTACCGGCAGCGCCGTCGTGTGTTTCGGCCATTACGAGACGGATTGCATCACCGGTGATGCATTTGAGAAGCACCTTTTTTGTGGTCCATTGGTGCAACTCTCCATCAATGACGATGAAGTGCGCGCTTCGTGCTTTAAGTCGTCTAGCTGCCCATTTTTCTGTGGGCAGTGAGTTATACGCGAGGTAATCAATGAACTCGGTCCTCCAGTCGAGACTCGGTTGTTCCTCATTTTGCTCGGTATCTGAGTTGTGTTCATCATTTGGAGCTTCGGCGATTGAGGTGACCAGGGGATGCCCTTCTACAGATAAGTCGATACTTGGTTTCTCTATACGGTGAATCGGGATTGTCCGCTTAACTTTGTTGCGGAGTTTGCTTCCTAAGGCGGCGAGGGCGTCGGCACATATGTTCTCCCCTCGGGGAACTTTTGTAATCTCGAAAAACTCGAAATCGTTAGCGAGTGACTACTTTGAGATAGGCGTCCATTCACTGGTTACACGCGTCATAATTGCCGTTGAACTGGCTTGTGACGAGTTGAGAGTCGCAATAGGCGCTTAATCGCTTGGCTTTGACGACTTTAGCGAGTCGAAGTCCGATGATGAAGGATTCATATTCGGCTTCGTTATTAGAGGCGGCAAAATTGAATGCAAAAGATTGTCTAATCAGCTCCTCAGTGGGCGAGTGAAGCTGCACCCCTGCTCCGGATCCGTTGGTAGTGAA
This sequence comes from Moricandia moricandioides, assembly GCA_905132885.1. NCBI lineage: Eukaryota > Viridiplantae > Streptophyta > Magnoliopsida > Brassicales > Brassicaceae > Moricandia > Moricandia moricandioides. The sequence continues at coordinate 52,471 of CAJHQQ010001737.1, forward strand.
AGATCCATCGACATGCAAAATCCAGTTGTTGCTTGGAAGGGCGAGGTCTTGTTCGAGCTCTGGTGGCAGCCTGATTAGGAAGTTGGCTAACACCTTCGATTTTGCAGCGGTTCGATTCTTGTAGAGAATATCGTACTGGTGAGCTCAATCGCTCATTTAGAGACGACCAGATCGGTTAGTGTTCTGCATGATTGTACGCAATGGTTGGTTCGTGAGCACTTCGATCGAATGAGATTGAAAGTACGGCCGAAGTTTCCTTGAGGAGACGACGACGGCGAGAGCCATCTTTTCCAAGGTGGGATAGCGAGTTTCGGGATCGGTCACACGCTTACTCGTGTAGAAGATAGGTCATTTTTCGCCGCGGTCATCCCGAACGACGACGCTGCTAACGGCTGTCGGAGAGACAACGACGTAAAGCGCAAGTGTATCGCCATTCTCAGGCTTAGAAAGTATGGGGGGAGAATTCAAATATTGTTTCAGCTGAGTGAATGCCTCTTCGCATCTCTCATCCCAGGCGAATTTTTTGTTTCCAAGCAATAGGTTGTAAAACGGAAGGCACTTGTCAGTCGATCGGGATATGAATCGGTTTACCGCCGCAATCCTGCCGGTTTAGCGGCGCAATCCTGCCGGTTGATCGCTGAACTTCCTTGCTATTCTTCGGATTGGGGAGGTCGAGTATAGTGGAAATCTGTTTGGGTTAGCTTCGATTCCGCTTTGCGTTACGATGTAGCCAAGGAATTCGCCTCACATCACGCCAAAGGTACATTTAGCCGGGTTCAGTTTTATGCCGTATTCGTTGAGCGTTTTGAAGCAGCCCTTCAAGTGCTCCAGGTGATCTGCCGCATGAAGCGATTTTACTAGCATATCGTCGATATATACTTCCATCGAAGTTCCTAACCTGTCGGCGAACATCCTATTCACGAGCCTTTGATAGGTTGCACCGGCGTTCTTTAGCCTGAAGGGCATCACTTTATAATAGTATGTCCCCCTGTCGGTGATGAACGCTATTTTCTCGCGATCGTCTGGATGCATCATTATTTGATTGTAACCAGAGAAGGCGTCCATGAAGGTCATGAGCTCGTTGCCAGCTATTGATTCGATGAGTATGTCGATATGGGGGAGCGGGTAACTATCCTTGGGGCATGCCTTATTAAGGTCTGTAAAGTCGACACAGAAACGCCATTTGCCGTTCTTTTTCTGGACCACGACGGGGTTTGCCAGCCATTCAGGGTATTGTACCTCGATGATTGAGCCAGCTGCAACTAGTCGTTCCACTTCTTCGTTTACTGCTTTTGACCTTTCAGGACCGAGCTTTCGTCGTTTTTTGTCGGATCGGCTTAAAGGTAGGATCTACATTCAGCTCGTGCGTAATGATAGATGGGTCGATGCCCCGCATGTCCGTAGTTGTCCAGGCGAAAGTAGAGGAGTTTCGTTTGAGAAATTCGACGATCTGCCCTTGCAAGTCGTCGGGGAGGTAAGCATCGATCCTGAGGACTTTGCTTGGGTCGGTATCATCAATGGTTACTTCTGAGATCTCTTCCTTTTGTGGGTACGATTTGTTGGTTTGTGTCCACCGGCTGGCTTGTGGGGTGATCGAGTTGACGTGAGACATCGACCATTGAAGTTTGACTGTAGCGATCAGGAGGTCCCGTGCAGCTTGTTGGTCTCCTCGTAATGTATGAATTTGTCCATCCGGTCCGGGGAATTTAATGCATTGATGGTATGTTGACGTGACTGCCTTCATTGAATGTATCCATCGAGTTCCGAGAATGACGTTGTATGGGGCCTCCATACTTATAACCGAAAATTTAACCGTACGGGCGATGCCGTATGCGTATACCGGTAGGCGTATTGTTCCTATCATTAACTCGGAAGATCCGATAAAACCAGTGAGGGATCGGGAAGACGGCTTCATGTCGCGTAGGTCTATCCCCATTTTTCGAGGGTGTTGTGGAAGATGAGGTCAACGGATGTCGATCAATACCTTAGTAACATCGCATGTGGCAATCTCGAGCTCTACAAGGAGTGGGATGTTATGGGGTGTGTGGACACCAATGGCATCTTCGTTCGAGAAAATTATTGGTGGATCATTCTCGTGTTGCTCGGGCCATTTCTGAGAGGTTACCGCCCGCCGCCGATAGTCTTTAACCGATCGTACAGAGTCTCCGCAGGGAGGTGAGCCGCCCATAATTACGTTGAGTCGTGACTGATAGTCATCTCGTTTCGCTTGTATTAGAGTTCTCAGGTCGCTGGGTGTTGGGGCTAAATTTTGCGTTGGGGGCGGTTTGACGCGCTGGAGTTTTTCTCGTAAGTCACCATTCTTCCGACGGTTAAGGCTCGAACTGAGGTCCTTATTGGCATTAACCTTGTCGCACAGGTCTGTGGTGAGAGACTGCGTTTGTGTGTCAGAGGATATGGGTGCGAGAATGAGCTGCTTGGCGCTTGACGCGTTGAGGAGCGTCTGGAGATCTGAGGTTTTGCCTGGAGGATCTTCATCGATAGCCGACTTGCGCTTTAACCGAAGACGTAGATCGTTGCTTTGGCAATGTATTGTTGTCTGCCGCGTCAATCGTGTTTGTAGATCGTTGCCTCGGAGTGATGTATCATCGTCGGATGAGTCTTCCGGTCGGGCGAAAATTACTTCAACGCGCCTGCGGTTTCTCGGTTGCTCCTCGTCGGCTGAGTTGTCATCTTTTCCTCGTTCGATAGGTGGGATCGCGTTCCCTTTATCACGAAGGTCACCTTGCGAGGTCTTCCCATGAGGTTGCTGAGCCTTCTTCTCCTTAGTTTTGCTCCAGATTTTATTGTTCTTGGGCCTCTGTTTCGGCGGCTCGATATTTGCGTTTCCATTGCTGAAGGACGCGAGCAGCGCTTCGTGGAGCTGCTTGCATTATTTGGTGTCGTGACCCTTGGTTTTGTGGTACTCACATTATTTGGTTAGGTCGACCGGGTTGGAAGACGCGAAAGGGGCTTGGGATTTACTGTCTGGTTCTCTTTCCCAGTGATTCCAACATTTTTTTTCTCAGACGACAACGGTACAGGATGGTAGGTTATCCTCATCGACTACGTATACAAAGTCTTTTTACGGTCATTTCTCTAGGTAGACGCATGTTGGCGCGGCTCTTGCCGCGCGTCAAATGTTTTTGGCGGTGCTTGCTTTGATGCGTTGTGCTTGCTAAGGATCGCTCGAGTGTCTTCCTCCATACTAATAAAATTATTAGACCGGGCGATGGCGTCTTGGAGGGAGGTTGTCGGGTGTCGATATAAGTCGTCGCAATATTTTGAGTGGACCCATAGGGTATTCATCAAAGCGTCGACGGTGATATTATCGGGTATGTTAACGGTTGAAACAAATGCTTTGAATATCTCCATGAAGTCGCGGAGGCTTTGAGTCGAAGATTGAGACATTTGCCATAAGTCGGAAGTAGTCGCTCCTTGTCGAGTAAACATTATGTAATGTTTTAAGAAAGCCGCCGAAAGGTCACAGAAGCTCTCGATGGAGTTTTCTGGAAGGTGTGAGAACCATGTCAGCGCCGGCCCGGTGAGGCTATCGACAAACAGTTGGCAAAATCCGGCTTCTTTTTCTTCGTTGGCGAAGTTTTGCCCTTCCCATTGCGATATTAAAAGCCATCATGTGATCCGTAGAGTCCGACTCGCCGGTGTAAGAAGGTAGGCGGAACTTTTCCATCGAGCGGAGTCGCATGTCGCTAATGCGGCGAGAGAACGGTGTACGGGACGCTGCGGCGAGGACCCGGTCGATTTGAGGAGCGAAGCTCGTGACATGATGGATCTTCGAGCTTATTTCGGAGAGGAAGAGTTTAAGGGCCACGATTTCGCGAACGGTGGCTAGCTCTGACCCTCCTTGGTTCTGGATCTCGTTCGCGAGTAAGGAGTCGGAAACGTCGGGGTTATGCTCATGGACTCCGGTCGCTGGGTTAGTGTGGAATAGCTGACGACGTATCGTCGGGGGATTACTGGGTACGCCGGAGGGGAGGGCGAGAGCGGCTACTAAGGCGGACAGTTGCGCGTTGGTAGCTTTTTAAATTTCTTCTTGTTGTGCGAGACGCGCCATAACAGTGTCCATGAACTCGGTTGATGGTTGTGACGCGGCGTCTGGAGTGGGCTGTGGCTCGTTCCCGGAGGTGGAACTTGGGTGAGTCATTCGAACAGTTTGCTTTGAGAGCTAGTCCCACGGTGGACGCCAATTGTTTGAGCCGAGTTTGAGACGGAAAGACTGAAACTCGTCAGTGGGTTTGTCACAAAGGTGTTTTATTTATATTGAAGATGTGTCTATTACAAGAGAAAATAACTAGTGCTCTCTAAAAAAAAACTCTCCTTTCAACTCGGCCATCTTGGCTCCTTTCATAACTATTTGAGGATGCCCTAATCGCAGTCCTTGTTGGGCTTTTTACTCGTCGGGCCGAATGTCCAGGCCGAGGAAACGAGTCGCCAAGCCGCCCATTCCTGGTCGTCTCAGCAAGTCGACTGGAAATAGTCTTTCTCGACTAAAAGTACACAACAGCCGAGCCGACCGCTATTAGTGACGAGCCGAATTGATCGGATAGTTCCTTTATGGGTCAAGTCAGGTACTTCACGGGTTTTGTAGAAGGTGAAATCCACCTCCTACAGTATACCAGAGGTAAAACCTATTTGGTATACCTTGTTTTTTTTTGTTTGGTTGAGCCTTTCTACAGGTCTTGATCCTGAAGACTTACAATGTAGCCTGAGCAGAGGTTAATGCGAATTTCATCTCCCTGGTCCAATCAAGAAGCGGCCCAGATGAATGAAGAAGCCAAACGAAGCTCAAATTTGGCATAGTAACCTCTTGCATTCATTAGATTCTTGTGGCCTAGAATGTCGACTTCTACAGGAATAAAAATCTCTTCTCTGATACTTCATGCCTTCAATTTCTTGATTGCAATCAACAACAACAATCAGAACTAATTATCAAAAATAAAGATCAAATAGACTAAGCAATACAATGCTGCCACATAAAGAAAAAGCTTCTCTATAGATAAAGAACGTGGATATTGTAACTCTAATTAGTGTGAGCAGTTAAGAATAGGAGGATATATGTGAGGCGTAACTTTTCATCAGTGATGAGCATGTCCACACCCATGAGCTCTCCCCTTTCTTTACGTTTTGTGCCTCCCAAAAAGGAAGGTGACGCGTCACCACCGTCTGAGAAGCACGACCAGCCTTTAAATCGGAAAGCTGGATTGGAGATGTCACTATCATCACACTGATCATAGACTCCGGTATAAACATGAGAAATTGTCAAAAATAACATAAGTTAAATATCACTTTGCAAAATACACATTATCAAAAATATATTAACATTTGGGTTTATACTTTAGTGATTATTATTTAAGGTTTAGTGTTAAAGAGGTGAGGTTTAGTTTCTAATTTTTTTTAAAATATTTAGAAAAATTAATTAATGTTATTTTCATCAAAAGATTAAGGTATTTTTGAAAATAATAATTCATTAAAGGTAAATTTGCAAAGTGGTATCAAACTTAGGGTAGAAATGAAATTCTCCCTATAAAGATTATGGCGAAGCAATGAGATCTGGAGGTCTTCATCGTTTATTCATTGTCTGAGAAATTAAGGATTTGCAAAGAGGTGACGAAAAGAAGTAATTAACATCAGTGTAGTGTGAGAGATGGCAAGAGAGAGATAATTGAGTCTCTTAATGAAAACTTTCAATGAAAATTAGGAACGTTACACTTATGTTTTCACAGCTTCTCTGCAAAAAGGGAATGGAGAAGACAAAGGCTTATGAAGGAGAGGTGGGCTGAATTTCGAATATAATTGCAGTGTGGCCTACAAGTTTTTCATTTAGATAAAAAATTTTGATTAGAAAGATTTTATCCATTGAGTTATGTGAAGAAAAGCATGAACTTTAGAAAGAGGACATGTGTCACGTTTTAGAAACCCCTTTGCTACGTGGCTCATTGAAGAAAGAGTATACTAAACTTTATTATTATAGAGATATAGATTTGAAAAACATTACAACATTTACGGTGTGTTTCGGTGATTCGTGGATGCTTCTTCTTCCTCTCCCAATTGTATCTAATCTTGTTTACTGTGTGTAAAAAAATGTTTGTTTTCGGTGGAATTTGCAGGTCTATGAGAAATGAAGAGGCTGAAGCTGCTTGCCCTGAGATTCAGTTGATTCAAGTTCTTGTTGCTTGTGGCAAACCTGACCTGAATGCCTACCGTAGTGCAGGTTCAGAGGTTGATGAGTGGAAGTTATAACATGTTTAAAAGTCTTTGTTTGTGTGTGTATAGCTATAACATTTGCTAAAGTTATCACTTTCTATGTGTCTCTGCAGGTGGTATCGTTTCTAGCAGAAAGCGGTAAATGTGAAAGAGCTTCGATTTATGAAGTGTATATTGACCTCACCGATGCAGCATAAAGCATGCTCGTTGAGGCGCCTCTAGAGAGTTTTGAATCTATAGATGAAGAAGCTTTTAAATTCCATATTATTGGAATGAACATAGAGGTATTATTGAGATTCTTCTAATCTTCGTCTAGTATTTTGATCTTTGAGTTGTTTTCTACTTTGATATTTGTTTTTGTCTTCGCTTGAAGATGGAGATGATTTCAAGGAGAATGTTGAAGGATACTGACTTTAGCTTTTCTTCTGGCATAGCCCATAACAAGGCAAGAGGAGATTGTTTTGTTTGTTATATTTTATTTTTATTACTTGTGTAGCGAGTGACAACACATAACTTAACAAGCACATGCTAGCCAAACTTTCTAGTGGAATGAACAAACCTGCCCAGCAAACTGCTGTACCATATTCAGTTGTACAAGAGCTTCTCAGTTCTTTCTCAATAAAGATAATGTTGAAAGATCTAATAGGAACCAATAACAGGAACTCAGAGATATCCAAGAAAAAGAAAACTTGTATACTAAGAATTTCTTAAACATTCTCTCTAGATCTGTTTAATCTGATTTACTCTATGTCACACTTGACTAGAGACGGACCAATTCTTAATCTACCAAAAACCCCTTTTATGGTGAACTTTCAGTTGCTTAACACAAAACAATCTTGGTCTAGAACACACTCTAGAACCAACGACCTCTCACACAAAAACCCTAAAGATTCCAACGCCTCCTCACATCTATATATACTCCACTTTGTATATCTTGTGATAGGTAAGAATCTTCACAGAATCTTCTCGCTTGCCGCCTAGCAGATACTCCTAGATTCGTGGATCTTTTATCTTCAACAACCAGCTTCTTCTAAGCTTATCCACCATGTGTCACACACATCCCCTCGTGTGTGACACGTAAGACACAAATCCGAATTCCACTTAGTTACTCATCCATGTGTAACCCACATCTCTACTTGTGTTACACCGTAGCAAACGCTCAATCCTTTCAAGCTTTCATTCTCCCCTTTTTTATCTTAATGTGACAACTCAAGCACCTGTTTAAAGAACTTATCCAAAAACATGGCTAGTGTATGCAAGACACATTAAAAAAAACTTTCATAATCATAAGTTCAAAAGACCAACTACACGCAACATCAAATTCAGTAGAACCGGAAACATCAGAATTCAACTAGAAACAGTTCAACAAAAACAGAGTGGATTCTAAACACTACTCATCATCATCATCATCATCATCATCGATGTAAACAACATGCACTGGAACCGCATCACCATATTCTCCCACTGCTTGAGTGCACCGTTAGATAAAAAAATGAGAAACGATAATCAAACACCAGAATCAGAGAACTTACTTCGACTCCTGAGTTGAATGGTACGGAGTAAGTCAATGACTTTTTGCAGGTCATCACCCAGATTTGCTGGTTACCGGACTCTACCAATTCCTCGTCCAGCCTTTCAATCCTTGTTTAAGACTGTAGGGTGTCCCGTGACTTCTTCATCCCTTTCACGTCCGGGAACAATGCGTTGAGAGCTGAGAAGTTGTTGAATGAGAGTAGGAAATCCTATCCTTCGTTGAGTATCCTCTGCAGTATTAGCCATTGCCAAGAGTTGTTCATACACAATGATCCCAAAATCAGCCCCCTTCTTATGATGGAGTGAGTAAATAAACTTCAAACGATCGGGCTTCATGTTTGTATGATTCATGGTTGGCATCCAGTTTGAGCAGCACAATTTGTATAGAACCTGATTTGTAGCTGTGAGAAACTTTGAGCACATACCTTCCCATCTCCGGTGATGTCCATTCGTGAGAAAGGAGACAACAGAGTCCAAGTTCTCGGAGTGCATGTCATAAGTACAGTCTCCAGGATGAAGATCATATAGAAAATTTATCACGTCTGGAGAGACTTCATACATGTCCCCACGAACATACACCATTACTCCTCCAGTAATGCTTACAGCATCTCCGAGATTGGTAAGGAACTCCCAAATCAGGTTGGGAACAAATGGATCCGCATCAATGACTGTGTAGATCATCTCCGCATTGAGAACTACTTCTTTGACGTCCTGAAGATTGGCTACATCCAATGGAAGATACTTTTGAAGAATAAATTTCTTGTTCTTGAACTTCAAATACCTGTCATAGGTCGCCTCTGTGAAGAACTTAGAACTGTAAGGAGGAGTTGGAGAAAGATACATCTCAGGTTGTGATCGCACAGACTCAGCAAATCTCAAGCGGTGAGCTTTGTATCTTGATTCTTTTGGCTGAAAGGTATGGGGTTGGTTGGTTGATCGATTGTCGGCTGATGATCTTTGCTGACTTGCACTACCTGTCTCAAATCAAGACCTTTTCTTAGAGCTGCGATAATCATGATCAGAGGAGTCGGAGACTTGATCGTGTGATGATGAAGCACTGAATTTTCGCGACCTCGTGCGTTGATGCATGTCGCCGAAGGTGAAAAAGGAGAGAGACTGGGAGCACCAACAACAAACCCTAATACTTTTCACTTGGAGCATGTTCATTAGTCATATGAAAATAAAAGAAATATCGGCCCAAGCCCATCATATGCTAACAAATGTGATTATGAGATCATTCCTTATCATGAGAACTCATTCCTAGTACTCTAAGCAAGACACATTTGTGAAAAGTTGATGAGTAACTTCTGTCAGCAAGGTTCATCTGAAAACACTTAAAGTCTTGGATCAGCTAACATTATTTGTCTGGGAAGGAGAAAGACGAATTTGATATACTTACCCCACATCACAGTTGCAGAGAAAACATTTAGAGAGGTCAGTGAATCAACTCTAATCTGTAGCTATTTCTCAGCCGAGTAGCTGTCACATATTAGTTTTATATAGGAAGGTCACACATTGTTCCAAAGGTTTAACACAATCACATTTTTTTTTGAAACTTAACACAGATGTTCCTTCCCAATCAAAACAGTGATCGACACCAGATTCAAAGTGGGGTGACACCCTGATCCAGGACGAGTGTTTATCATACTGGGTCATTCTGTTTGCTCATTTTTTTTCTTTTTTTTTCTTTTAGAGCTGTCCAATCAAAACAGTGATCGACACCAGATGCAAAGTGGGGTGACACCCTGATCCAGGACGAGTGTTTATCACACTGGGAAAAAATCTTGTGTTAGACACAACAAATTGTGTGTTACACGCAACATGTTTTAAGTTTCTCTATCCAATTCAGACAGTGATCAAGCTTAGATCGAAAATGTGGTAGAATCCTGACCCAAGATGAGTGTCTTTCATAATTGGAGTATGTGACTTTGTGAAAACCAGTTCACGTTTGTAACTCTACACTATGTAAACTTGTGACTTCAAAATGAAATGTCTGTAACTTGACATGTGACTTTTCTATAAAAATTCATCCTTCCTTCCAGTCATTTGTAACTAATTTGAATTAAAGATGAACGATTCCCAATGCTTTTCGGAGACCCAAAAAAATAATTGAAATCTAAAGGTTTAGTGAATATGTCCGCAAGTTGGTTTTCAGATGCTACATGTTCGATGACAACAAGTTTTAACTCAAACAACTCCCTCACAAAGTGGTGTCTAGGATCAACATGCTTTGTTCGGAAGTGCTGGATAGGGTTCTTAGATAAGTTTATGGCACTCATGTTATCACAATGGACTAAAAGGGAATCAGAATTGATACCGTAATCCACAAGCATTTGTCTTATTCAGAGTAGTTGTGTGCAGCAGCTTCCAAGGGCAATGTATTCAGCTTCTGCTGTGGACAGAGATACACAGTTTTGTTTCTTAATGTGCCAGGACACCAAGTTGTTACCAAGGAAGAAGCATCCCCCATAAGTGCTTTTCCGATCATCTACACACCCGGCCCAATCGGCATCGCAAAAACCTGCAAGGTTGACATTGGTTTCAAAGGAGTAGTGAAGACCAAACTCTAGTGTAGCTTTCACATATTTAATGATACGTTTCAGGGCCTTCATGTGTGATTCCTTTGGAGCAGCTTGATAGCGTGCACAGATGCACACGCTTAGGAAGATCTGGTCGGCTGGCTGTGAGGTAGAGCAAACTGCCTATCATGGCTCTAAACAGTTTTTCATCAACTTTCACTCCTCCTTCATCACGTGACAGTTTTGAAGTAGTGCTCTTGGGAGTTTTGGCACTTTTACTTGTTTTCATACCAAACCGTTTCACCAAGTTTTTTGCGTAAGTACTCTGAGAGATGAAGATCCCGTCTTTCATTTGTTTGATTTGTAGACCGAGGAAGTAGTTTAATTCACCCACCATGCTCATCTCAAACTCCTTCTTCATTGTTTGTACGAACTCATCAACAAGGTGTTGTGATGTACTTCTGAGTATGATGTCATCAACATATACTTGAACTACTAGCAGGTTCTGGCCTGACCCTTTGACAAAAAGGGTTTTGTCAACTCCTCCTCTTTTAAATTAAGCAGCAACAAGAAACAGAGTGAGTCTCTCATACCAGGCTCTTGGAGCCTGTTTCAGCCCATAGAGAGCTCTCTTCAGCTTGTAAACATGTTCGGGAAGATGTGGATCCTCAAAACCTCTTGGTTGAGAGACATATACTTCTTCCTGGAGAAATCCATTAAGAAAGGCGCTTTTGACATCCATTTGATACAACTTGATTCGAAGGTTGCATGTTATGCCAAAAAGAAGGCAAATTGACTCAAGACGTGCCACATGAGCGAAATTTTCGTCGAAATCCACTCCCTCTATCTGAGAGTAACCTTGAGCTACAAGCCTAGACTTGTTTCTGATCATATTGCCATTCTCATCGGTTTTTTTTTTTGTGTATCCACTTAGTTCCAATCACATTTGCATTCTCGGGTTTTGGAACTAAGTCCTATACTTGAAGTCGAACAAATTGCTCCATTTCCTCATGCATTGATGCTATCCAGAATTCATCTTGAAGAGCTTCTTGAATGTTCCTCGGTTCTGTTAATGAAATAAAGCACTCCAGTTTAGCCATTTTAGTGCTGAAGCATGCTAGTTTGACCATCTCCTTGAAATCAATCTGTTTCTTGCGTGTTATCCTTTCATCAAAGACCCCACCAATGAATTTTGTGGACCTTGATCACATCAGGCGATGTTTGGTCTTCCACTCATGTATCCTCATCATTATCTGATCGGCTGTTGTCTTCACGAGAGATTTGATGTGTAACACTCACATTTCTCTGAGTTACACCTTCCTGATATAAGCCAATTTGATCATCAAACACAACATTGAACTTGTCATCAATTGTCTTCGTTCTGGAGTTGTATACTCGGAAGGCACTGCTGTTTTTTGGGTATCCAAGGAACATTCCAACATCACTTTTGGCATCAAATTTTCCCAAGTGATCCTTGTCATTGAGAACGTAGCACAAACACCCGAAAACATGGCAGTAGCTAAGATTTGGTGTTTTCCCTTTAAGGATCTGATAAGGGGTTGTCTTGGTTTTAGGCTTCACGTAGACTCTGTTGATGATGTAACACGCGGTGTTGATTGCTTCAGCCCAGAACAAGGAAGGTATGTTGTTCCCCAATAGCATGGCACGAGCCATTTCTTGTAGAGTTCTGTTTTTTCGTTCCACAACTCCGTTTTGTTGAGGTGTTCGTGGGGCTGCATATTGTTGTTGTATTCCTTGATCTTGGCAGAATCGATCAAATTGATCATTCTGAAACTCACCTTCGTGGTCGCTCCTGATTTTCACTATTCCACCTTTCTCTTGTTTGAGTTGTAGAGCAAGAATGCGGAAACTATCAATTGCATCTGATTTGTTCCTCAGGAAACGGACCCATGTGAACCTGGAAAAATCATCAACTAACACAAAAATGTATCGCTTTCCAGCAATACTGTCAGGAGAGATAGGACCCATAAGGTCCATATGAATAAGCTCAAGAATACGTTTAGAGTTAGTTTGAGTTACCTACTTATGTTGAACTTTGACTTGTTTACCTCGACAGCAGGCACCACATACGACGTTTGCGTGATCCTCAAGTCTAGGTACTCCTCTGACTACTTCTGCTCGAACCAATCTTGAGAGTCCATGAGAGTTCATATGTCCCAAGCTTCTTATGCCATAGTTCAATCTGTCCCTCTCTAGCTGACATGCATTGATTAGCTGGCTTCCACATATAGCAGTTGTTTTCCTGATCGTGCTCCGCATAACACTGGGTTACTTTTCTCATCAATAGCTCGGCATTCTTTTTGTGTGAATGTAACTTGCAAGCCCTCATCACATAGTTGGCTAATGCTTATGAGGTTAGCCTTAAGACCATCCACATAATAAACATTCACCAGTTTTGGCAAGTCAGCTTATTCCATGCTTCCAACTCCACGTATCTTTCCTTGTCCTCCGTCACCAAAAGTGACTCTTCCTCCCTTGGTTTCTTCCAGATTTGATAGACAGCTACGATTTCCTGTCATGTGTCTTGAACATCCGCTGTCAAAGTACCAGGGTAATTCAGAGTTGGTGTTGCTCTCTGTTGTGGTGTAAGCCACACTTGCTACTGTAGGATTCATTTTATCCGGAAGAAGTCTCAGATTAGGGTTTTCTTCAGATATGTGTGGCACACTTGATTTGATATGTGACACTTGATCAGGTCCAGAAAATCAACTCCTTGGACAATATGTCTTGTTGTCAACCTCTTCGTTTTCAAGGTTTTTGACTGCAGTCCTTTTAGAAAGCTTTGGTTCTCTATTTTGAAGGTAGGATAGAGATCAGTCTTGGCAATCCACACATGTCCAAACTTATTTGGTTCAATGTAGCATCTATCCATCCTCAAGGCTCGTTGATATTGATTTCTTCGAAAGTTGCAGTATGTAACCCTGTGACCGGATTTAACACAGAAGAGACATCCATTCTTCTTTTAATTACCTGTTTCGGTCCTGGAGTAGCAGCTGTTGTGATGAGAGGCACTTCTTGATTTTCAACGACAATTTTACCAGAAGCTGCTTCCTTCACAAGTTTGATCCATTAGTTGTACCAGTTGTTTGCGAACTATGATGTTGATAGCCTAGACCCAAACAGATCTTGGGAGATTGTCCTAGTGTGAGGATGTGATCCAGAGTGTCTGAACCAGTATTGAGCATCCTTAGCTTCTTGTAATTCTCACTGAGTTCACTTTGTAGCAGTCGGCTTTTTTCAAGTTCTTCACTCAGGCATCTGTTTGGGTTTGATCATATCTGATTCCAAGTTCTTCAAACTGTAAGCCTGATCCGAGATGGTTTTTTCCAGAGTAGTATACATCATCTTTCTTCTCATGGTTAGATGAACCAGTATTAGATTTGGGTTGTTCCAATTCCAGAATGTTGACTTGAGCCTTCAACATTGCTCTGTCTTTGATAAGCTGAAGATTTTCAATACTGAGTTCCGTAAACTTGTCGAACATACTTCGATATTCTGTCTTGAGGTCCATGGTATCTTTGTTTTGATCATGTTCTGAGTCAAAGTCAGATTCCGAGCTTGAAATTATTTCATGTGTGTCCTCCTTTTCAACTAAAGGCAACAAAGTTCAGCATGAGCTCCTCATCGTCATTGTCACTATCATATTTTGTGTCACTGAGGCAAACAAGTGATTTATCCTTCTTCAGGTTGTTGGGACATTCACTTCTTGTGTGACCAAAACCCTTGCATCCAATACACTTTAGCTCTTTTCTCTTTGTCAATGGGCATTCATTACGGTAGTGTCCAAATCCTTCACATTCATGGCATTGTAGCTCCTTCTTTCGAGTTCCTCTTCCAGATCATTCCTGCCTTGCTGATTTGATGGTCGATCATTTTTCTCTGTTTTGGTAAAGGTTCATGGTTCTGTTCTGACCCTTCTCAACTCTTTTGATCATTTTGTTGAAGTTCCTAGCCATAAAGACTCATGTTATCTTCAATCCGTTTGACACGATCATCTCCTTTGTTTCAGCTGCGAATGCTATTCCCTTATGTCCTTTAGGTTGTTCTTCCACTCTTTCTAATTCATAGACTTTGAGGATTCCAGAGAGCTGATCAAACATTCATCTCATCCGTTTTGCATCAATTTTGAGTACAGACCTTATATCTTCCAAATCGAGAGGGTAGACACGTAATAGCTTCTTAACTAATTTTTTCATTGTATTCTTACCAGTACTGAAAGCATTCATTGGCAATAGAGCTTATTTGGGATATGAAAGCTTCCAATAGATCATCTCCTCCATTCGTAGGTTTCATCTGAATGCTAGAGTGATCCAACCTTGTTCTCTCACACTTGTATTACCTTCGAATGATTGACCAGAGTATCGCAAGCTTCCTTAGCCGATTCACTACACCCCCAATGATGGCCTGACTAATCACCTCCCAGCCGTGTCGTAACAGATCATTTCATACCCAGTGACCCTGTCTACATTCTGTCCATACGCCGATGATGTTAGTACTCGGTCGACCAGTGAAATGATTGGTGTCGATCATGCTCGCTTCTTTTTGCTTAACGATCACTGCCTGGAGAGTGTCACTACCCTCGTAGACTTATGCAGTCACGTGCAAAACGAATCAGCAGGTACGCGCGAATCAGCAGATTTCTTTTTGAAGAACCCAAAAATCATCTCCTCATTGCTTCCTGGTACTAATATGTATGTACCTGAAGCACAAGAAAAAAATTTATGTAAGTAAAATAATATAGAAAAATACCTAGACTAAATCAAACAAATTGAGTCTAATGGCGAATCCTTGCTCCCCGACAACAGTGCCAAATTTGACAGGAGAGTTTATGTATTTCAATGCAAACTCTATCAAATTAACCCTACAAACTACTCTTACCAATAGAGGTCAAATTGTAGTATTTAAGTATTAAATCAACAGGAAGTGTGGGCACACAATAAACTTAATACAGTCGCGATTAAGCTAGGAAAATAGATTAATAAGCAGTAAATAAACTATAGCAGATAATTGATTGATTGGTAAGTAAATAATAATAATAAATAGCTAGATCTAGGGTTTCAGGCAAGTGGATTATAGAAGATATAAGCTAAGGGTATTAATCATAGAACTCGATGTATAGGGTAAAACATGAACAGCTCTCGCTATGAGTCTAATGTATTGACTAAATTCGATGTCTAGCTCTCGCATGTTGACACGGAATGACTGTCAATCGATGGTAATGATCATGCATCGATCGATGGTCTCTTGAGTCAAGCTTTATGACTTACTTTGATAAGTTCACTAAATTAACTAAATCAACTCTCGTTTGTTTCTAGCAACCTAGCTCAACATGATTAATTTTGGTAGTAGACAATGCTCTCGTTGCGCCTAACTATCCTTTGATCAAGGTTCTAGTTAGATACTATAGAACACAAGCAATAAACTCAATTCTATTTATAGATCTAATGATCACCCTAGAAATTCTATTGTTTGGCTAATCCATCAATACCATTAATAAACCCTAAACCTAAAAAGAGATCTACTAAGACATGATCTTTGTCACAAAAATCATAGATGTATAGAATAGATATAATATAAAATCAAAGGAGTTCCATGAGGACTCTAAAGGAGTTCCCCCCCCCTTCTCTCCTAATGCTAGAACAATGAATAAAAGAAAGCTTGCTAAGTATTTCAAGCGTAGCCGTCAATAATGGCTTAGAAAACGTATAAATAGGGTTTTAGGTCCTTCATGGGTATTTTGGTAATTTGTGATGGCTTCTGGGATTAAGTCGGCCATAAAACAAGTCAGGCTTGTCTTCTAGGATCACCGTCGATCGAAGCCAAAATTTTGTCGTCGATCGAAGCCAAGATTTTGTCGTCGATCGACACTCATTCATCTTCTCGACTGCTTCTCTCGCGAGGCATACAGACCACGCTTGTAAATCAAAAATAACTTTATATCTAACCGTTTGATAGACCTCAACCATTGGAAATCTAAATCCAAGCTCTATCGTCTGTCAAAATATCAGCTCAATCGCATCGTGGGAAGGTCTCCATCCATAGCTAAAAATCTGACGCAGCTAGGCAGTTCTACATCTCTAAAAGCTCTTGAATCACCACAGTTCTCCAGAACGTACATGAACCTAAAAATACTCAAAAACATACTCCAGACACATATAATAGACTCTAAATATGGCTGATATCATGACACAATAGTGGTAAATATCATGCCCTATCAATGGGGTTTATACTAAGAAAATAATAAGATAAATAAGCAAAGGATAGGATGGAATCAGACTGCTGGACGTGTGTCAGTCTCAGCCTGATCAAGAGATGATCGAAGTGGATGGGATGGAGCAAAAGCTTGTTGGATGTGTATCACTATAAAGCTTGGTAAACGAATAAGATGGAAGTGATGGTGGAGTGAGGATGCCACAAATATCTATGGAAGGGATCCTAGATAAGTAAGTTGCTCCAGATTTTCTTCTCACACACTCAAAATACTTTAAACAATAGTTTTAAGAAAACTAGAAAAAATGCATTTTATTAATAAAGTTCAAAGTATGTTGTTTTACAAAGATGGATGACTTAAGCTTATAAAGTCTCTCCTAGGGGACTCTAGACAATATCAAACGGTCATAAAAATACAAAAATAAAATAACTTGAAAATAAAGTTTAGTCTTTAGTGGAGATGATCTTGGAGGAATATGGATGTTGGAGTTGGATTTGCTTGGCCATTAATGGAGAACTTGATTTCCTTTGAATCTGAACGGTTGCGGAGGATATGATAGCTTCCTGGGACTTTTCTTGAGAGATTGGAGGGTGCTGAACTCGTTCAGAAACTAAAGAAGTAGCTGTTGGACTCTTAATTGCCAAGGCTCCAAAATAGGCAAGTTGAGGTTAAGGAGGATTTTCCTAATCCTCTGGCTTCTGGTGCATCTTAGGATGTCTTGAACATCTTCTGGATGGATTATAGTGTCCCCTGGCTTCCAAAGAAAGGTTTGGTTCTAGCCAAATTGGATTGGTTGGAAACTTTCCCAAATTGATGTAGGTTTGGCCGGTTTTGAGAAATTGATTGCATCTTGGTTTTCTCTTGACCAATTATTCTGATTTCAGGCTTTATGAAAATATAGTAATCCCCTCTTGTATCCCATTATTGATTCTGGAGAAGGCCGCTCCATAGTTAGGCTAAATCCACTTCTATGGGCTGAGATTCGCAAATGGATGGGCTAGGGAACCTCCGGTTTATAAAATTCATAACTCCCTGTTGCATGAATATTTTGGCCCGATTCTAATTAAGCAATATTTCTTAGTGTGTTTAGAATCCATGAAAATCGGCTCGTGATTGAAAACTTCATGGTTTGTACGATATGGCATTTTTAGTGACAAAATATATCCTGGTTGGCATCTTGGTTGGTTAAGTAGGGTGTTGGGCCGACCTCTTGTTCAGTTACTGCTTTGATGGCCGCATCATTACCTCCCTCTTGTAAAAGTTTTGACCTCAAAACTGGATAATCTACACAAAGATAGAACAAGTTAGCTTTCATTCCCCTTTGAGAGTCTAGAATCTTACTTTGGTATGATTTATTTTTGGTGATGCATGATGCATATGGTGGCTCTTCTTTGAAGAGATAGGAAAGGCCCAAGAGTTCATCCGGTGGGATTTCTTTGAAGCTTTCTTCTTTGCAACATAAAAAATTTCAAAATTCTGGACACAGACCAAGTGAATTATATATAATACTAGAGTTTCATGAATAAAATGTGCTATGGTCGAATTTACTTTAGTCGCATCAGCATGATGAAGAATGACATTCTTCTTTGGACAAGTTTGGTTAGATGCAGCCATTCTTGAAACTTTTTACCTTGGTTTGTATGTTTAGCTTCTTGTGATACATCAATTTGGTTTTTATGTGCTTCTTGACTTATCCCTGGATCAAAACATCTTGGCAAAGAAAAGTGTATTATACCAAAATAAAGGGATTTATAAACTGATAAAAACATAGAACACTTAACCTTTAAGTCAGCTGCAGCAGTAAGAACTTCTTGTTCTTTGTTTGTCTTGTACTCACCTTGGTTTCATGTACCAATTTCACTTTTCCTTTGACAAGACAACTACATTAATCTTTTCATTTAATTAATAATATCATGATGATCTAAAGTGAAAGTTACCCCAGATTTTGGCACTTGAGTAATCCTTTGTTCAGATTTCAGTTTCCAGTTGTGGTGTGGATTTTGATTGAGATCATGTTCTGGTTCGGTCCTTGTAACTTCAGTAAGAATATGGCTCTCATCTGTTATCCATGTACTAAGAATATACACGTTTAAACCAGTATCTAAAGTGATGTTAGCCACTTACCTTGGTTTGATACTTTGATTACTGGTTTTGCTTCTTTAAGCAACTTTGATTGCTTTTCCTTCTGGTCCACTAGAAGGTTTGCTCTTGGTTTGTCATCTCCGTTATATCTAGGCTATTTGATACCTATAATAACACTCTTGGACAAAGACAACTACATCATACAAGTGGCATATGATTCATGAACCATATCATCAAGTGTAGGACTTACCTTAACCATTACTTGCATAGTAGCTTGTTTTGGTTTTGCTTTGATCCTGCTCAAAGTGTTTTGGCCGAAAATTTTACTCATCTCCATGGCCTCTGAGATGTCTCTATTCTGGTCTAAGAAATGGTCAAGGGTGTGCCCCTGGTTTAGCGAATGTTGCCTTGTGGAGGCAAGCCTCTTTGACTTTCTTGCGACACAATCCTTCTCTCTTCTTTGGATACATGAGTTGGATACCTCCTTGGATATAATTCTGGATTTCAAAACATGTATAATCTGGTGCAAACTCATGCCTCATGCCTCATGACTTCCTTAAGGGCTCTCCAATTTTTGATAGTTGGTTCCTTGTAAAACCTTCGATCATTCTCTTCTTGGACCCACCATTTAAAGGCATCATCTCTAAGTTGATCAATGGCATAAGACAACCTCTCTTTTTTTTTCTGGATGTTGTTTTATTAAAACCACTCATAAAGGTTTCTTTCTAATCTTAGGTAAACTTTTTTCCCTGAAAATATAAAGAGTTCAACTTTATCAGCAAAGGTTGTATAATCAAATTGAGGACTAATAAAATGATGGCTGTGAGCTTTAGAAGTAGACTATGAGTTGATCCTTAAAGGATCTGGTGGCTTGGAATCGACATAAAAAGTCTCTGGTGCATCTCCAAATCTACGTTTTCCTTTCTTTGGTCGTTGGACTTGTGCCTTGTGTCTTTTCTCCAACCGAGCAATCCGATCATTGATTGCTTGCAAGGTTGCCAATTGGTGGTTCAGTGTAGCCAGCTGAGTTTGGACGTGTAATTCTCCTAACATTGCTTCATTAAAACACTCTAAAATATCATGTGAAAGATATGGAAGTGATGGTCGAGCAAATAAATAAACAAAAATACAAACTCCAATTAGAGTAAACCGAGAAATATGCAATTATGAACATAAATGAAAATAGACTATAAAAAATGATTATTCTTTTGGTTTTATTAATGAAAGATCGAGATGAACTATAGAATGCTAATGAACTCAATGAAAAGTAAATATGAGATTCAAAACTAACACTGATATTTTGTTTTTAGTTTTTTTTTTAGGTATGCAAATACAATTAACCGAAAATGGAAACAATTATGTACGGTTAGACCAAAATGATATAAACTAAGCTAAATGATTTTTAATTTTCCTTTTCAATGCTGGATATGATATGCACGAAATTTAAAAGAAAAAAAATTCTATATCTTTTTTTAATGCAAGATTTAAGAAAGAGACAAATATGGAATGAAGATTTTGTTTTTTGGACTTTTCTTAAATGAAAACAAAATAACTAAATAAATTCAAACACATTTTTCTTTTATTTTTATAAATAAAATGAATCAAACTAGACAACAGGTCGTCTCCTACCTCACTCTTTTTCTGATTTACAATTTATGATGTATAAAGAACACAAATATGCAAAAACTGTATTTATGGCTTCTTCGATTTAATGATGAAAACAATTGCAAAACTAAATATGATGCAAGGGTAGATGGACTTGATTCAGGAGATTTTAGCTCTTACACCAAATGATACAGCCCAGAATGAGGGTCTCACAAATCGTTGTTGGAAGCTTCAATCGGATTGACCCGATAAGTGATAGATTGGTCGATGTAGCTGATATCCAACTTAATAACCTGAACAAATGCAAATGTAATGAGATTCAGTTAATACTAAGAAAAATGATAAGATAAATAAGCAAAATATAGGATGGAATCATGCTTCTGGACGTGTGTCACGCTAGTCTGATCAAGAGATGATCGAAGTGGATGGGATGGAGCAAAAGCTTTTTGAATGTGTATCACTCTCAAGCTTGGAAAAAAATGTGATAGAAGTGATGGTGGATTGAGGATGCCACAAATATCTATGGACTGGATCCTAAATAAGTCAGGTTGCTCCAGAGTTCTTCTCACACACTCAAAAGACTTATAACAATAGTTTTGAGAAAACTTAAAGATCTACATTATATTCATAAAGTTAAAAGTAGGTTGTTTTACAAGGATGGACGACTTGAGCTTATAAAATCTCTCCAAGGGGACTTTAGACAAGATCAAACGGTCATACACAATGCAAGAAAATAAAATAGCTTGAAAATAAAGTTGAGTCTTCAATGGAGATAATCTTGGAGGAATATGGCTGTTGGAGTTAGATTTGCTTGGCCATAAATGCGGAACTTGATTGCCTTTGAATCTGGATGGTTTGAGTGGGTATGATAGCTTCCTGGGAGCCTTCTTGATGGGTTGGAGGGTGAACTCATGCAGGAACTGAAGAAGTAGTTGTTGGACTCTTAATTGCCAAGGCTCCAAAATAGGCAAGTTGACGTTAATGAGGATTCTCCTAATCTTCTGTGTGTTGGTGCAGCTTGGGATGTCTTGAACACCTTATGGATGAATTATAGTGTCACCTGGATTCCAAAGAAAGGTTTGGTTTGAGCCAAATCGGATTGGTTGGAAACTTTCCCAAATTGATGTCAGTTTTGCCAGTTTTGGGAAATTAATTGCGTCTTGGTTTTCTCTTGACCAATTCTTCTTATTTCAAGCTTTCTGGAAAGCTTCATTCTGGAGAAGTACGCTTCATAATTAGGATGAAATTCACTTCTAAGAATTGAGACTCGTAAATGGTTGGGCTTGGGAACCTCCGTTTCCTAAAATTCATAACTCCTTGTTCCATGAATATTTTGGCCCGATTCCAATTGGGATAGATTTCTTCTTGAGTGTAGAATCCATGAAAATTTTCCTCGTGATTAAAATCCTCTTGGTTTGTAAGTATAGCATTTTTTGTGCGCATATATCCTAGTTGCCACCTTTGTTGGTTGAGTAGGGTGTTGAGCCGGCCTCCTGTTCAGCTACTGGTTTAATGGTCGCATCATTGATAATGACCTAAGGTCTGTGTGTTTGAATTGCAATCATGAAAGGCTTTGTTGGCTTCAAAATTTTTGCCAATACATACATTGAGTATACCCAAGTCAAAGGTTGACATTCCGTGAGTGGAAACATTTGCTTCTCGGACTTGGATGTTTTCCTCAAGTCCACACTTCATGGCTAGATGGAGAACTTCATATCAGACGGTGTTTATATTTCTAACATTAACGCATTTGAGAAAGAAATTTTGGAACTTTCCATATTTTCCGATTACGCAGCTAACGAAGTTATCGAGCATAAGAATTACATTGCACCTCTCTTCAAGACTGAGAGTTCATGGACAAGACCGTATGCGCGCTTCCCAGCTCGCATGGAATGAGCAACGTTCCAAAATGATTCCTTCCCAAAAATTGGAATTATTTTACAAATGATTTTGTCTAGAAGATTTGGGAGGATTAAATCTTCCATACCATTTTCGAGATTCAAAAGTTTTTATTTTTGCCTTATCGTTTTATTGAACATTGATAATATCAACAAAAATAGAGGATTCAAAGTTGTGAGTGTGTGAATAAAATAGTCTGAGTTAATGATAAAGTAATTACTGTTCCACCAATATTTTAAACCTAAACTTTTGGTAAAAAATTAATGGAGCAAGGAAACACCCGGTAAACGGCAAGGGAACAACACATTATAGGCAGTCGAAAAGCAACCATAGGCCAGTAACTAAGGAAAAAGTTATGAGCCTCAGCCTGGAAAAGTCGATATTGTAGTTCTACTTGGTAATACTAGTTGAATGTGATACATCTTATTTAATTTCGTTTTCTTATTAGTATCATGCAGTTTTGTCCAGTCGTATACGAAGGGTGTTCATTATGTGCTAGATTAGGTTATGGTAAAGCAGGAAAGTATAACAAGTCAGAAGCGAGTGAAAATTTGAATTTAGAGGAGAAAGTTTCAAATTCGAAATTGTTGGCCAGCTTATAGCAAGACTAGTTTAATGGGCAAGGTAAGACTACAACGGTCGTTGCAAGATTATGTACCTATTTTTGGCTTAATAGGACCTAATCTGAGAGTGAGTAGATTTAGTAAGAAATTAGTGGCAATTTTGCTATCTAATAAAAAGGTAACAATATAGTTGCTTACTTACCACGTTTTTCCAACTTACATATATCTAAACAAGTGGGTTGTAATGTAGTTGCAAAGCTACAACGATTTTGTGACTCTTAGTGTAATCACAAAACTGTTGTCAGAAAGTGGGTGCTAATTTAATTTTAAAAAAAATATCTTGTTGCAAAAATGTGAAAATTTATTGTATCAACTTTGCCACTTCCCTCTTCTAAAAAATTGAATTTTTTTTTGTAATTCAATATTTCATAACTACCAATTCAACACTTTTAACTTATTTTTATGTAGTACGGACAGAGTGGCACTTTTGCCACTAAATTGCAACACCCTATTTGTTTCTTTTTTTCATATTTTACACATTTATTATATTTAATATTACAAAATAAATATTTTAGTAAACATGGATATATAAACCTCATTAAACCATATCAAAATTTGTACGAAATCATGAAAAAATCTTAACGTTTCATACCAGTCCAACAATCCTAAACATGTTTATGTATGAAAACTAAAATTAAAAGCCATTTGATTCTATTTTGATAAAAAAAATTTGTTAAATGGTCCCAGAAGTCTTTTATGTTCTGTAAATAGTGACTGTACATATGATCTTTCAAAACTATGATTTAGCGAATATAGGCTTTGCGTGCATGATTGTTACAAAGTCACATTTGTATTACATTATTGTGTAATTTTTTGAGTTTAAGTTTTAATACAATACAAATAATATTGTTTAATGCAGTAATTATTAGGGCTTAGAGTGACTTTTTGCCACTCTTTTGGGACTACAAACTTAATATAGTTGCAAAGTAGTCATAATATTTATTAAATGTTCCTTATCACATTTGTGTTTGTAACTAATTTGCTACTCAATAATAATTATTACTTCCACTACCATCATAATTCATAAGCTATTCAAATTATATAATTTCACAAATATTTTATTATATATGTTCAGTAAATTATAGAATAAACCCAAGAAAACTAATTATCTCTAACATAAATTAGATTCATTCAAAATTTTTGGCATGCATGTATCTTCAGAAAATATGTGTAAAACATCTGTATTACTATCATGTCTAGTTATTTGGATTTGCGTTGAAAATTATTTAATTTAGTTGTTTGGAATGGTTTCATAAGTTTTTGTTATTAAGTATGATACCGGTATATATGTTTTTCATATTAGTTATAACTTATAGCATCTAAATAAATGATGTTTGAGGGTTTAGGGTATCATTTTCTTTCAAAAAAGAAGGGTATCATTAGTGTTTGAATCGAGTTTGCTTGACAAAGACAAAACTCGTAGATGGGTTTATCACAAAGCTATTTTTTAGATCAAGAATATGTTTGTCAATACTAAAAGAGGGAATACACGAAAAAGGAAGTAATCGATGCTTGGAGAGCTTGCCGGGAGAATGTAAATCGACAGAACGTGAAAAATAAATAAAACTATAACTCTAGCCGTTAAGTCTGGTGTGCTCCCAGAAAAGGATCCCCCTTCTCCTTCTCCTTCGCTTCCCTCTTTATATCTTCGGTTGGACACTCTAGGTCGATTCATCTGAATAGGCCTTCACGCATTGGGTCGGATGGGAAGACCGATGAAATGTTCCTTTGAGCCGGATATCCTTTGTCGCTCCAACGAGTTGATCGTAAGTTATCTTAGCCGGCTAAAAGTAGTCCGTAGCCAAAACGAAGGCTTTTAACCGCGAATCGAATGCTTTTAGCCACAAATTGAACTTAGCGATCTAAATATGTTGGGCCAAGCTGGGTATTTCACGGGCCTGTGGGGGATGCAATCCTTTTCCGAATAAACTGTGATCGAAAAAGTGATATAGTTGCAACTTAGTAGCTATATCTTATGCCCACAAAAATTATTCCAAATTTTCATTGGTTAATACACAATCACATTGATCACCCTCTCGACCGTTGATAAGTTTAGATATAATGGACCAATTATTTTCTCTCTTTCTTTCTCTTCCTTCTGTGCGACACTATTTCTTTTTGCTCAAAGATTATTTCTTTCTTCTCTACTTCCCCTCCCCCCCCCACCCCTTTTTCATCCTCTGCAACATAGTTTTCTTCTTCGCTCATCAATTCGATTTGTCTTAGAATAACTCAAACCTTATTGTTTTTGACAGATGTGTTCATATGCTGGAGGAAGAACGATGACGTACTACACCAATCCCAGCGTCACGGTCGCCTCAATCCCGCCGTTGGACGAGACTTGTTACCCCCTCGTCTCGCTTTGGTAATTTGTTGTCTGGCATCTCCTGGACCCACTTCTGCATCTTGGATCCGTCTCGATGCCATCTCCGGTCAAGTTCTCCGACTTCGCCGCTTCATCTCGGTCAAGCACTACAACTCCGCCGATGCATCTCAGGTCAAGATCTCATTCTCCGCCGCTTCATCTCCCGTTAAGTTATCCAGTCAAGCACACACATTTAAGGAATTGCAAGAACAACTACATGCTTGAAGAGTAACAAGGTTTTAGTGTTTAGTAACAAGGTTTTTCTAATTAGGGTTTAGCGTTTAGTATTGATGAATGTTCAAAGGTATGGAAAGATGTGTTCCATAGAGGTTTCTCTAGAAATGGTGAAAGCGTAATGACTTATTATACCTACGACCCTATTTGTTTTTTGTTGGGACTGGTCAAATGAGTAACTTTAGTCAGAGTTCATAGCGAAGGCCCTTCAACAACAACAAGACTTATGGATCTTCCTACTACCAGAATCCTCCTCTAGAAGCTCAGGAAAGCAAGATTGAAACAATGGTTGATAGAGTTTTAGAGGGACAACAGAAGATGATTGTGGATTTCAATGGGAAGATAGATGGTATGTACCTCAACCTCAATATCAAGTTCGAAAACCTCAGCACCCATTTGAAGAATTGGAGAATCAAGTGATGCAAACAAGTGAAACCATTAGGAGGCATGAGAGTTTGATCATGGAGAAAATGGAGGCTGGAAAAAAGCACCACGTCAATGCATTGATTGATGATGATTTATGGCAGGAAGTTAAGAGAGAGAGAAGCTCCAAGAAGAAGATTTTCGTGTGGAAAATTCCATGTCACTCGGCACTTCTCATGAACATCGATCCACATCTAGCAACGAGCATCGATCGACGCCAAATCCTACGGTATCAGTTTCTTCGTGTGAATTGACTAACGTCGATCGACAAAAAACTCAGAATATCGATTGACAGGGAGCTAGAAGCATCAATCGACAGTGCGACCTTAGCATCGATCGACAGAGGAGAAACCTAGTTTAACTGCCGAACCTCAATGCAATTCTGATTTTGCGCCCAACTGTAACAATTTCAGAACAGAATACATACACAATTGAAGCTATAGATCTTGATAGATAAGATGAGGGACACTCAAAGAGGAAGCAAAAGATCCCCAAACATCAACGTAAAGAAGCCAATGAAAAAGAGATGGATAGCTTTGCCAAAAGAGTTTTCAAAATTCCTCTAGATACCTCTTTTGATGAAGCTTATTATACTCACAGATTATGGATGTTTATCAAGGAAACAAGGGAGACATGTGATGATATAGAGATAATGTTCAGTCATCTCTAAGAGAAGATGAAGCAGAGGACTTGTCTGAGGAAGAAAAGTGATCCTGGAAAGTTCGTGGTTCCATGCTTAGTCCTGGGCTTAATATACTGAAGCCGAAGTCCATAGTGTAACCCGCACCGAAGTATCGGTTTTGGATCGGTAGCAGACCCAAAGAAAATACCGATTGGACTTTAAAGCCCATATATTTCGGCTATGGTCCGGTCCGGTTTCAAACCGAGATCAAGACAAGGTAACCGAAACATACCGATCATTTATATATTTCTCTTACATATACATACATTCATTTATACCGATATAGAAACTCATCCGTCTCTTCTCTTTCACGCGTGAGGCGAGCGGCGTGAGGCGTGATTTACAAACCCTAGTTCCAAAAAAGCCTCTTCGGTTATCGATCATCGACATCGTCATTAAGAATCTCAAACTGGCCTCTATAAATGTCTCACCATCTCCATCTTCTTCTTCTTCACACAAGCAATCGAGAATCCAATCAGAGGTTATCTTTCTTTCTGTTTCTCCAGTTCTTCTTTGTGTTCTAATTTTTTTTTAAGTTGAATCGAATAGGTTATGTCGTTATGATTTAAATGTTAAATCGAATCGGTTATGATCAGAGGTTTTGATGTTAATTTTTTTTTGCAAGTCTAACGTTTTGATGTTAATTTTTTTTTGTTTTCAGATGGACTCAACATCATCACTTGGCCGAGATACCGGACACAAAGATGATGCTGGAAACGTTCAAGATCCCAATAGTACTGAGACAAGGAAAGAGTCAGAGAGAGCTAGTGGAGCCACAAGCAAAGTGAAGCGTATTCTCCCTCCAAGATCCGACGTTTGGTTAAGCTACACAAGGACTACAGAAGACAGAAACAAGTGTGTTTGCAACTACTGTCAGAACACATTTTCGTGTCTCACAACCTCAGGGACGTCCAATCTAAGGAGCCATCTTGCTTGGTTGGCTGGAAAAAAAGATCAGCAAGCAAACATTGGTGAGGAAGGGAGACTTAATAAGGCTAAGTTGACTGAAGGTCAGTTGAGAGAAGCCACAAATCAGATGGTTGTCTTAGGACAATTGCCGTTATCATTCGTTGAAAGCGTAGCATGGAAACAATTCTGTAAGAAGGTTAGTAATATTTATTTAATGTTCTTAAACTTATGATAATCTTCAAGTATCATGTTTAGTTGTAACTAATGTATTCTTTTGTATGATTGTAGGTAAACTTTGGGTACACTCCTCATACAAGAAAGACTGCGAGAAAAGACATTAACAAGATGTATGTGGAAAAGAAGGATGCACTCAAGAAATGGTTCTTGAGAAGCAATCAAAGAGTGTCTTTGACAACAGATATTTGGGTCTCTCAAACAACTGGTAAATTTTATATTTTTACATCTCTCGATTCCTTTATACATATTAGTAATTTTAGAAAGCTGATCATGGTTTTTTAATTGAACAATGTATACAGGTGCGAGCTATATGGTCATCACAGTGCACTACATTGACCCTTTATGGCAGTTAAAGAAGCTGATCATTGGGTTCAAACACATCACGGATCACAAAGGTCAGACTATTGCCAATGTCTTACTAGAGTGCTTGTCTGAATGGGGAATCATAAATGTGTTCTGCATAACTGTCGATAATGCTACTGCCAATAGTTCAGCTTTGAGGAAGTTTCAGAGTAGTTTTGTCCTTGGTTCAGATCAGGCTTTTGTATTAGATGGGGAGTTTTTACACCTGAGATGTAGTGCCCATATAATTAATCTGATAGTTAAGGATGGAATGGCTGAAATAGATGAAAATGTAGTTGCTATACGCAATGCTGTCTCCTATGTTAGATCGCATGCTAACAGGTTGAGCTCTTTTGAGTTGAAAGTGGACTCTGGTAAGATCACAAGGGGGAGTCTACCTTTGGATGTCAAGACAAGATGGAATTCTACCTACCTAATGTTGTCGAAAGCTCTGAAGTTCAAGGTGGCTTTCAGTAAGATGGAAGTAGAAGACAAGCTGTACAATGATCATTTTAGCGAGATGGAAAATGGAGAAAAGAGTGTAGGACCTCCTCAGCTAAGGGATTGGAATGCTATTGAGAAGCTGTGTCGCTTTCTGGTCATCTTCTACAACTCGACACTGGTGGTCTCGGCATCAACTTCACTCAATTCCCATAAGTGCTATGGTGAGATTGTAACCATTGCGACAAATCTGATAGGTCTCTCCAGAAGCTCTGATTCTGATATGAAGTCTAAAGCCACAGAGATGCTGAAGAAGTTTGAGAAGTATTGGAATGGGATGAAGAATATTAACATGATGTTAATTGTCGCCACTGTCTTCGACCCCAGCAATAAGTTGGAGCTTGCAAAGCTCTGTTTCGAAGAGTTGTATGGGCTGGATACAGTTGACTACAAGGAGATGTATGAGTCCTTGATGTGTCTCTTGAGGAGCTTGTTCAAAGAGTACAGTTCACGACATGGACCCGGGGTTGATC
Source organism: Moricandia moricandioides (assembly GCA_905132885.1). Taxonomy (NCBI): domain Eukaryota; kingdom Viridiplantae; phylum Streptophyta; class Magnoliopsida; order Brassicales; family Brassicaceae; genus Moricandia; species Moricandia moricandioides. Next base: position 81,352 of record CAJHQQ010001737.1, read on the forward strand.
CAAGTGACCAATCATCTCAGTCTGACCAATCTACTCAGCCGAGAAACCAAACCATTGTAAGGATGGAGGTCGTGGATGACTTTGTGGGTTACAAGAGGATGGATGTTAGATACAAGCAGAAGTTAAGCGAAATAGGGGTTAGAGAAAAGAAGGATGAGCTGGAAACATACCTTAAGGAGTCCGTGGAACAGCCTGACTTGATGGTTGGAATGGAGTTTGATGTGCTCTCATGGTGGAGAAAGAACTCAGCTAAGTTTCCTATCTTGTCTGAGATTGCTCGGGATGTTCTAGCTATACAAGTCTCGTCAGTTGCTTCAGAGAGTGCCTTTAGTACATCCGGTCGGCTTCTAGAACCTCACAGGAGCTGTTTGACGCATTATATGGTGGAGGTTTTGATGTGCACAGAGCAGTGGATGAAGCAAGACATAAAAATGGAGTCAAGAGTGCATGCAAATCCTGAGATACTAGATGACCTTGAAGAAATGGACAAGCTTGAAAGAGGTAAATTCTTACACACCTCATCTTCTTTACTTATAACATGAATGTTTAGTTTTAGTAATTGATTTTGACTTTGTATGAACCAGAGTATGAAGCAAACAGAGTTCCAGTTGCAGAAGAAGAGTAAAAGACAAAGGCTTTGTGATGTCTTAAGAAGATCATGGCTATCTTTTTAATCTCGGTTTCAAGTTATCTTTTTTTTTTTTTTTTTTGCAATTTGAAGACTTGTTCTTGGTTTGAATGTTGGTTTTAAGTTTAGACACAAATTTTCTTTTGCTGTTGTGTTTAAAACTTGTGTTTCAGTTGTTTTGGTGTGTTTGAACTCAGTTTGTTTCAATGGAAATTTCGGATGTTTGGTTAAGTTTGGTATATTTCGGTTTGTTTGGTTATTTTTAATTGACTATGGTTGTTAAAAACCGAAACCACACCGGAACCGTAGTGTTATCGGTTGGTAGTGGATTTTGTTTCCTTCAACCGCACCGATCCGAAACCGATTGATTCCGAACCGAAAACATTATTCATTATAGAAAATACCGATTGGTACTTGTGCTCTGTGAACCGATAGTCCGAACAACTGATTCAACCGAACCGAAACCGAACGGTACACCGAAGTCCCAGGCCTATCCATGCTTCATCAAGGGCAACAATATCCCAACGCCCTCTATGATACTGGATCATTAGTGAGCATTATGCCAAGGACTATGGCAGAGGAGCTGATCCTGAAAGTGGAACCCTCCAATGATTCTTTCACATTTGTAGATTGGTCAAGAGTGAACTCGTGAGGGTTGGTAAAAGATGTTCCCATGCAGATTAACAACACCATAGTCCTAGTAGACTTCCATGTGGTGACATCAGGATATATTGGAACTCTTCACTACTACTTGGGAGAGCATTCATGGCCACTGTGGGAGCTATCTGCGATATGAAATCGCGAGTTCTTTTCAGTGCTCTTCCTCTGGCGAAAAGTGGCGACTGCTGGAGTTGTTTTTCCAGCGTTGTTACGAGCTGCGAGTTTAACTTTAATATTTCTGGACTGTTTCAATCAAGCGTTTTGTTGCCATGAGTTAGAGTAATTCACCCTCGTCGCCGCCCCCCTCCTTCCAGCGCCAAACTAGGGGAACCAAAATTCAAACTTTCGATATTAGTGAACGTAGGAAGGCAAAGAAAACCCTACTTTCCTTGAGGTCCGGATTCTCTACAAGAGCTAACGACAATTAATCGAATAAACGGAGAAGAATATGTAAATATAAAAACAAAACAAATTAAGAAAAGTTTGATCTTTATTTCGAATTCTCGTAAAAGCATAGCGACTGTTACAACAGATTGTAAAAGCTTCGGCTGCAAGAAATTAAGCGAGTTTTCTAGTTCTAGCCACATAAAACCTTAAACCTAGTTGAGTCGCAGCTCAATATTGAGTCGCAGCTCAATAACAAAATACGAAAAAGATAAGAAAAAGGTTTTGTTGATTTTGGACTGAATCTTATGGAAGGCTGCCTACGTTCCCCTTTCGAGGATCAAGCCAAACGTAGTTCAATTGAAAAAGTGGAACAAGATATTGAACTGCGTATGCAAGTCCGCCTAGTAATCGAATGCCAGTCATAGAAACCAAGCTTATTAAAATATACACTAAGGTTTCGAATTGCAAAGATTTCTAAGAGTCTAAAAATCTTCCTCTCAACTTCTCTCCTTGATCTTCTTTATATACACCTCAAAATTTGGCCATCTTTCCTTTTCCTCCCTTGATTTGAGTTTATCTCTTGCCAAAATATTTCCTTATCTTTTCGACCTCCAAGCTTATCTCCGAAACTTTGCATTTATTCTCTTTTTTCCATTTTTCTTATTCTAGTCGAGTAAACCGTCATTTAATATGGGCATGTTCTCAAATTAAATCATAAGTGTGCTTTTATCATGTTTTAGGCAGTTTGGAGCCATTTTATGAATTACGCATTTTTATGTTTATTCTCGGAGAAATCATCGATTTATCCTAAATCTGTTTTCGTATTATTGGTCTTATCAACCTAGCCGTATAAGGACAAATATGTGTTAAGCTAACCATTATCATCTTGACAATTGATTTGGATTTTTACTCAAAAACAAGTTTTACTTGTTTTTATCGTAAAATCTCAACGGAAACTCCGAATGAGACAGAACGAAACACGTTTCAATCAAGATTTATAGGAGAGCAAAAAGTAGGAACTAAGGGAAAGTAGGATGGACAAGATGGCGAGTAGGTAACGATGAGGGCGAGTAGGACTGGTCCAGGGAGTTAGAGAGTGATGAGATTTGTTAACGGTCTAGTCGACCATTGGACACAAGACGTTTGGACGCGTCTAGTCACCCATGGGGGACTAGACATTGTCGAGGGTCTAGTCGCCTGTGGGCGACTAA